>SCLD01090173.1:0-13321 GCA_004367895.1 Oikopleura longicauda | reverse complement strand
TTCCTATCAAACTACTTGCCTAATTACTTACATAATTGGGTCGACCGATTTTCCCTCGATTTATATCGTGGTGGAAATGGGTATACCCAATTCATACGTCGCCCCCTCCTAAACATGACTGTGCAATAGTTTGACTACTAATTCTAATTTTAATCCTAACAGACTATTTTCTTACATAATAAAGTTTCCTATTTTACTACTTTTGCATTCTTGCGATTTGAGCGTTGATTTCATCCATTTTCTTCATCATTTCCCTTTGCATGGCCATCAGTGCTGTAGTAGTTTCGTCCAAATTGATTCTGCTTGATTCAAATTGTGGTGTCTGTGGTGTACCTGTCATATTGAATGATGTTTGGCTCAAATTGACGCTTGGCATTGGTGAATCGTGGCTGAATCGTTCTTGTCGCACCAATCTTGGTTTTCCAATTACTACTGTTCTTTCGGTTTCATCTCCGTCGCTTCCTCCAATGGTGTAGTCTCCGAATACGACTTTGTTACTACTTTTTGGTTGGATGAGAGTATCACTACTAATATTTGTAAAAGTAGTAGCCCTAGTGGCTCTTATCGGAGAGTCATCTGAATCGTTAGCACCATTTTCTTTGTTTGAATCGGTTGATCTTCTTTTTGGTTTGTTCAATTCCAATATCGTTGGTGAATTATCGTCCATTCGGCTTCTAATGTTCGAACTACTCGTCGGAGTTTGTGTTTCTTTCGCATTTTCAATCGCCTTCTTGATATTTCGTCTTCGGGCGAGTCTTCCAGCGTCTACGTAGGCTGAATCGGAGTCGGTGAAGTCGTCTTCGCGTACTTCCAGGCTCACATTCTTCAAATTTTGGGCTAATCTGTTACTTTGGCCGATTTGGTACCATTGCTGGGCTCTTCTGGCCATTTCGGTCGCATTGGTTGTGGTTCTAGTAGTTCTTGCGGCCACTACTACTGGCTGTGGTAGGATGGTTATCGGTTCCGGTTCGGTTTTTGGTTGTTCGGCCGGTTCGGATTTTGGAACCACAAATGCGAATGGCGTAGGTTTTTCATTTTTGATGGTGGTTTCGAAATCTTTTACTACTTTTTCGATCATTTTCAATACTGCACCATTGACACCTCTGATTGGCATATACCGTCCAATTTGGATAGTGCGTGTCAAGGGGTGTTCGATTACGACGAAAATGATTTTCCTGCTTGTATTTTGTTTCAGGATCGTTTCGTAGATCGGTTTCGCCATTTTCGCATATTCAGCTGAGTTGAGCCATGATGTTGATTTCCCTTGGAATTCTTCAATCAGCTGTTTGATTTGCGCGTTTATTTCTACTACTTTCTCTTTTGCGCTCAGATCTTTTATTCCGTCAACTACTTTATCGACACTTCTGTCATCCCAGAACAGTAGTTTCGATGCCAACATATGGCGCATGAAGTTTCCATTTAACTGGTCATCTCTCCATCTTAACGCCATTGCGATTTTTTGTTGCAATTTCGAAAATAAAATTTTCTCTATTTTAACTTTATCACAAAAATAGTGATGGCGTCCTGTTGGCTTCAAATCTTTTTATTTTCATATGCGTGGGTTTTATGACTCATTATGACTTCTTTGATTTCTTCAATTTCTTCTTCCATGGCTTCGTTTTCGTCTTCAATTTGGTTTTCCCTTTTAGTGATTCGTTTTTCCCTTTTCATACTTCGCTTTCTGTTTTTGAGACTTGCTTATAAGTCTTAAGTTTGGCGATTTCAAATCAACGAATCACAATCGAGCTTTCCACGTGCTTTGAAATTCTCCGCCAATCAGCGTTCAGCATAGTTTCCTTTTCTCAAGAAGTCCTCAATACACAATTATTTGTGTTTTCAGAGTCCAATATACAATTTGCAAATATTACAGGTTAATTTTATAATTATTATTGTTACAGTAGTACTACTGGTTTATGATCACGTGGTTGTCTATCTTAAAACCCCTGAATTTTTCCGAAGCTGTCTGCGCCTAATCACTTCTATATTCGTGAAAATTTTGATAAATCGTGAATATTTTGACTTGTATATAACCTACTACTTTCAATTTTTGATTCATTATATTTTACGAAAAGAAAAATTAAAAAAAACTAGAGATACAGATAGATCAGGCGCAATCAGTTTTTAGTAGTTTTTGATTATCCGACGATTTACGATGTCTAAGGTTAAGTAGTTTTATTTTCACGGTGTCACTTATTTTGACTCAACTTGTAGGTCAATGTTACTGTGAAAACAAAACGTGTTCGTTTTGGTCGTGGAGTTCGTCGTATTCAAATTCAACCACGTGGTCAAGTTGCCCCTCGTACTACTACTGAATGGGATATGGATTTTTACGAACCCGAAAATATGACTATTCGCCGTCGTGTAGCTCGTTATGGTGCTCTAGAACGGTCACAGTCGGCACCGCCTGTTCTCAAAAATGACTTCAAGAAGCCATCTGGGCGTGGTAGTCGTCCGGCTTCACGTCGCCGTGGTCATCGTTATGACCATGAACTTGGTCGGGCTCCTATCGTGTCCCTAACAGTAGTCATTGAAGAGTCATCTAATACGGTATGACTACTATATTATTGGCAAATCCTAGAAAACTCATTTTAATTATTTTCTATATGACTCATCATATTGATGTAATTTTTCCTTTTTGGCAAATCCTGGAAAACTTTTTAGTTGATGACTGACGAGTCCGACAGTCCTGGTGACGTTATCATGTACTCTGGTGACGACGCCCTTGACATCAATATGAATGACTGGTCGGCTCCTCCTGATACTACTGCTTCTTCATCTTCAAAGTCTGCTCCAGTGTTGGCTGTGGCGACTCCGGCGCCCCCTGTAGTAGTACAACAGTATCCTGACTGGCTCAATTTGGTTTGCTCACGTGATCTTGCGACTATTTCTACTACTGCTCATCAGGATACTTGTACTCGTTTGAATACTTACACATTGTCCGTTAAAGTTGCTATTGAGGAAGCTCTGTTGTCGACTTCACAGTTTCTTCACACTGGGACCATTCGCATTGTCAATGATCCTCATGTCTATGCCAACTTCAACTTGTCCTTTGTTGGCGCTGTTAGCCTCACTGTTCATGGTCAACTGTTCCGGTGTCGCCCGCAAGTGATTGGCTGTCTTGCTGCTCTTGAAGATGTTGATTGGTGGATTTTCAATTATGACAATCTTCGTGTTCCATCCTTTGATTCTTTTCAAGTGAGTAGTACTACTTGTATAATATTCATATTGATATATTATATATATTGTTTTTAATCACGTGATGACATATGCATTATAGAAATTCGAGATAATTTTTATTCTAACTACTCACTCGTCTTATATCATTAACTTATTTCTCTATTCTAGAGGATTACTCATCTTTACATGGATTCTGACAACTTCATCCGTCTTGACGATGATTTGGATGACGATCATTTCTCAACTGAGTCTGAAGATTCGTCTTCCGGTGGTGAGTGTGATGATGGTGGTGATGACGATGAAGGTGACACTAGTACTCTTACTGGTGGTGATGACGATGAAGGTGACACTGGTACTGTTACTGGGGGTGATGACGATGATACTACTCATTCTGCTGATTATCATTCTGCTCCTGAGGTTGTTGACTCTTTAGAGATCCATGCTGATCCAGTTGCTACTATTTCACCTGTTGTACCTGCTGTGGTAGTTGAGACTGTTCCACCTGTCGCACCTGCTTTAGTAGTTGATCCTGTTCCAGTTGTTGCACCTGTCGCTATGGTTGAACCTGTTGATGATCAAGTAGTTCCAATGGATGTTGCTCCTGCATTAGAGCCTGTAGTTCCAGTGATGGTTGTTCCTGGTTTTCCGGCGACGGTGCCTCGTTACCCACTGGTGTCCAACATGAGTTGGAACGTCTCTGACATTGTTACAACTACTCCTGCAGATCGATTGGCTGAATTTTTATCAACAATTCCAACTCCTCGACTTCAACGTCCTCGTGGGCGCCTTTCTAACCGCGAATATGCCGCCCTTGAACGTCAAGAAGTTGCTTTGATTTGCCAGTGAGTTTTTATTTATACTTTTTATTTTGCTTTCTTTTTCCAAAAAAATTTTTATTATTTTTAAAACTACTCTGTAGGCAACGATGTTCCAGGGCTTATTATGCTTGGAATGACTCTCAGGCTAGCTCATAATGATAACTGATAATCATGCTTAGACCTAAATAATTTGGGTTTTAACGTTATGAGTGTATTTTACACTGAATTTTTGAAAGTTTTGAAATTTCTCGGAATTATAGAATTGTGAGTTCACTTTTCTAATTATGAAAGTTTTGAAATTTCTCGGAATTTATAGTAGTGTTTTACGGTTATTGCTATGTTTTTAAGCTTATCATTATGCACTACTTATACAGCGTTCGTCTAATGGGCGTCCTGAGTTGTCTTTTCATTCTGTTCAAATTTTACATCCTGATAACGTTTGCACTGATGTCATGCCGAAGTTTGATCAACCTGCTCGTGGTGGACGTTCTGTCGCGCGTCGGCAGCATAATGATGACTATAATCGCTTTTGTAGTAAGTTTGATCATCTCTGTTATTTTCTTTCGTTTACAATTATTTAGCCGAATGGCCTGAACCTGAAGATCGTCTTCGGCCGCACTACTGGACTGATCGTTTTGGTTCACCTTGGGGTGCGTTTTTCGTGCAAGTTTCACGCGTAAGTCTTTGTTTATAAAATAATTTTTGGGTTGAACAAAAAAAAATTTTGTTCTCGGATTTATTTTTATTATTATTCTCTTAGACTACTGATGTTGTCGTGAATGGTCACGAAAATGCCCTTATACCCATCCGTTACGAAGAATACTTCTTACCCCCGTCTCAATGGGTTCAGCATTGTCGAGATGGAGATCATCGCTTTGGTTATTGTGCTCACTCTGCTAAGTTATCAACTGCTGCATTTGGGTAATTTATGGTTCTTAGGCTAAACATCCTATTTTACGATTTATGGTTCTTAGACTAAACATTTTGCTTTCTTGATTTATGGTTCTTAATTCTCGTAATTATTTTAAACTACTTAATTTTTAAGGCTTGAGTCTGCGAAAGTAGTTTACTTAATTTTACGAAACGATGATCCTACCCGCTTATGCCCTCGACGTGATATCTACTCAGTAGTTTGTGATTATGCTGACTTTGACGGCAACGGTGGCTGTCAAGAGTGCCGTACTAATCAAATTGACCTTCATTGCACCACCCCTTTATATACCGTTTCATCTTTTGGTATGGCTTTGGTTGGTCAATTTAAACTACTTCCTGATCTTCGTGCTGAAGTTCTAACATCTTTTGGGGATGTAGAATTTTCTTCTTTGGAGCCTCTACCACCTGGTGATTATCTTCGAAGTAAGTTCTGTTTTTAATATATTATTTATTTAAATGTCGTTTTAATTTATTAATTAAATGACATTTTGACTACTGGCTTAGTTTAAAATATTAACAGAACTTTTATAGCGCTTGATTTTCGTGGCGAACGTCTTCGTTTGTTCGCGTACCTTGGACCCCGTTATGGTCGTCTTGATGGTGGTAATGGTCGTCCTGGTCATTTCAGTCCTCGTCGTGCAATGCTTCAGGTATCTTTAGTCCACTACTGCTTTTTATATTATTTGTTTTAAGTTTAAGAAAGAAATCTTTCTTAATCTATTACTCATCATTCTTTATGACTCATCATTTTAGGACCTTATTATGGCAGTAGTGGAGTCCTCTGAAATCGATGGATCGGTTTCACGACGCGAGCTTTTCGTTGAGTACGACGCATATTATTCCATCATTTTCCCGTCGGCTCATGGTTCTACTCGTGGTTTATATGACCGAGTAGTTCGTGGTGGTCCTCGTCCGTCTATTGCTCCCTTTCGTATCGATCGTCGTACGGAGGTGGGTTTTCATTTTGATGTTTTGCATCCGACTACTTGCCAAGCCATTTCAGGTACTTTTATTTTTCCCTTTTTGATTTTGGATTTCGGTAGTTTTCTTTTAATACTACTTTTAAGCTGGGTTATTCTTTGTCTTCAAAGAAGCCAAACTGCAAGAGTCACATCGATACAAAAGTCGTCGTTTGGCTGCGCCTTCTGATGACGATGACAATGAAGAATTTCGTCATCATCTTTTCTCAGTAGTTCCTGCTAAGGTGAGTTTCAAAGCTAATTATTTTATTTATATCTATATATATTTCCCGGCTCATCGCATAGAATTACTGTTCTTTTTAGATTCATCAATACCGGGTTGAGCACTCTGATCTTGAAGATGACTCATCCCATCTTGGTTCTGACGATTGGTTAGATGGTTGGATATCTCGCATGCATCAAGCTGATTTGCTCACTACTCGCCTACGCAATCGGCTTCTTGATATTTTCTACTCCTATTAACCATCTAAAATGAAACTCGTCTTTTGTCAATGTCCTTATTGACCTCGGCTATTACCGATTGCCCACTACTCTATTGACGTCACTGCTATCTAAATAAACCTCAAAAAAAATTTGCTGTTTTGTGTCAATTCATTTTGTTTGACGTCAATGCGCTTTTGACGACATAATTTCTTAGAATGCATTCAAATTATATAATTATCGCTCGATACTACTTGATTTAATGACTAATTTATTTTTGAAGATACAGTAGTGATTTAAATTTCCTGATCTGACCCATAATGGGCAACCATTGAGTCGTTTGAAGCGACACTTGAAGCTGACGACCAGTATCCTGAAGAATATGTTTCCATTGAATCTGGTTCGTTATATGGATCCATTTTAGTAGTTTTGGTTGATTTTGATTCTTTTGACTTGGGAGTTGTTGTTGTTTTGAAGGTTGATTGTGTTTATACTTTTACCTGGTTTCGTAATCTTATATATACTCTCACTGGCGCTGTTTACCAGCTGATTTTGATCGCCCCATATGGTTAACTACTTTCACGCTTTGTTTACCCCATATGGTGTTGATTGGATTTTAACTACTCTTGAAATTCGTCTTTGATTTCTAGCGCGTCCATTGTTGGAACTGAACCTACGACCGTAAATGGTTCTTCGACTTCTTCTTTCACGTCCAGTAGTTCGAATTCTTCTATCTTCTCCAAATCTTTATTTTGTGGTCCCGTTCTAACATATGAATTTTGAGTCATGGTCTTTAGTAGAAAACTTGATAGATTTATGTTCCATTCCGGAATCAATTCTATTTTGTTTTCTGTCCTTTTTATCCATTGTATGTTGCATATTGACTCAAAGTCTGCGTTTTCGATAATTTTAAAAATTTTATCAAAACTTATCCATATTGGTTTTGGTTCGACGGCATCTAAATTTGACCTTCGACATAGTAGTGCTATCTGTTTTCGGAAATTAATTTTTACTACTTCATATTTATATCTAGGCTCGTTTTTATCAAAATTTTCATTTAACACTACTATATCCTTAATTTTCATCTTTGTCAGTTCTGGATTTCGTACTATTGGATGATTTAGTTCTTCATTTCTGTACGGTCTTTTCTTCATTTCTTCTTTTTGTTTTATTTCGAGCTTCTTTCTGTCCTTGTACAGTCTTTGATCTTCTCTTTTCTTTCTTATATCTTCGATTATCTTCTTAGCGTCAATTTCTATTTGATTTCCTGTCCGCCATCCTCGTCCAATAAACATTTCAGCTGGCGTGTATCCTGTTTGAGTTACGCTATTGTTACATTTCGCTGCTGCTAAATGACAGCATACTTCTACGGGATAACTACTGTTTTCTATCAACTGGACCAGGTATTGCGAATATACTTTTATTCGGACGTCTAGTTCTGGAATGACGTTTTTCGACATTGTAGTAGATTGATGGATTGTGACATCGATGTTTTGCATTGCAAGAGCTGCTTGAACTGTTGACCCGACGTGCCATGACGCTTTATCGCATCTTACTGACATAGTAGTACTACTTTACTGATTTGGGCATAGGCAAACACGTATTTGTGTTATTATCTGTACGAATTTCGCACCGTTCATCGCTCCATCATAAATAACTACTACCATGAATCCTGATACAGCTTCCATGGCCACCATAAATTTTATGTTTTGCCCCCGAAATGTTCTCATAACCTCATCTACCAGTAGTGTTTGGTGCATTTTCGTGGGCAACGGCACTGCGCTCATTTTATCTTTTTCAAATTTACCTCCTCCTCGGTGTAAAATGCATTTTACGCATTTGTCGGTAAATGCTTTCACTTTTTCTCTTATTTTCTCGAAGTGAAAGTGTCTACTGACTTGTTTCGTAATTTGCGTAGCGGAGGTATGTCCTACGGTGTTATGTACAGCATTAATTGCTGTCTGGGCTGCTGAATTTGGCAGTGGCACTACTCGATGTACTACTCCATCGATCACTTTATCGATCCAAATAACTCCATTTATCAACTCGGCATTTCTTGTTACAAGTAGTGTTTGTAACCGTTGTTGTTTCATCGGGAAACTCACTATTCCGGCTTTCAACCCTCTTTTTAATGCTCTATAATCTACTACTTGATCCTGAAAATTTGATAGTTTTTCGTTATTTTCTAATAGCTCTTCTAGTTTTTCTTTTCGATCGATTTCATTCACTTTCATTCGTTCTTCGACAGTATAGACTTTTGTATGGAAAAGTAGTTTATCTGAATGACATTCATATATGTCTGCTTTATCGTTTTCTAATATGTTACTACTTTGTTTTCCATATCCTATTGAATCGTCAATTGCATTTATAAATGCACCTCTTCCTTCGTTGTCAGGATCTGCTGCTTCACAAATTGTACACTTCGGTTTTCCTTCACATGTTTGTGCTGTTTTAAGTAGTCCTAGTCGTGATAAATCGTCCGCGAATCGTAAATTTATATTGTTATTTTTCGCGTGAACTACATTAACTATTAACACACTTATTATAGCGTACAACGCGTTATTCAATACTATATCATGTGATGGCAGCTCTTGTCTTCGAAACTTATCAAAGACTTTCACTACTGATCTACTATCGGTGACTATTGTAATTGGTAATTTAGCTTGTTTAAGCGTAGGTAGTAGTGCCCATATTAGACATTTCATTCCTAACATTTCCATATGGCATGACGATATTGGTATTTTTCGCTCTTTATCACGTCGTGTTCGACTGTAAAAGGCAACTAAATTGGGTCCATCTGGTCCTTTTTGATAAACGAACCCCCCTGTAGCTGTTTTACTAGTGTCGACTACTACCACTGTTTCTAGCTCTGGGTCAAAGGGATGTAATTCACTTAATTCATCTAAAGCTTTCAAAACTCGTTTAAATTCTAATTTTAGCTGTTCATCCCATACTACTTTTTCTTTATTATCTCCTTTTGCTGCTTGGTTAAGCTTATAAAGTACATCTGTACTTTTGTGTTGAAATCGAGCTAAATACCTTATGGACATAATAAATGATAATAATTTCCCTTTAGTAGTTAAATTTTCCCATTTTACATCTTTCAACTTCAATACATAATGTGGACTTGGTTTAAGACGTCCATTTTCGACCCTAAATCCTAAGTAGTTAAATTTCTTTGACCCTATAAACATCTTTTTCCCTTTTAGACGCAACCCGTTGCGTTTACATATTGTTAAAAATTGGTCAAATTTTCTTAAAAATTTTATTCTACTACTAGGTCCATTGTCCTCAATTGACAATGCTACATCGTCCATATACTTTCTGAGACATGTCCACAGTGGAAAAAATAATTTTGACATTACCTCTTGGCATATTTGAGCTGCTGGCGCCCACCCTTGTACTACTCTTACAAAACAGTAGTTTCCTAATAAAGGTATATTTATACAGAAATATGGCCATAATTCTTTTGCTAGAGGTATTACATAATATGCGTCCGCGATGTCCGCTTTTACTGTATACGGACTATTACTCATCTTTGTCGCGAAACTTAATGCGTCATTTAAATTATCGGTTTGAGTCCCACTGAATAACGTTTGTCCATTAGCTGGTCTACTATCAACTACTATTCTTAATGCGCTTAATACTTCTAATACTTTACCATCGTCATCTTTCTTCTTCACTGGTAGTAGCATTAATTGATTTATTGGTGTAATTCCTGCCTCTTTCACAGACACAATGACTCCATTTGCTATCAGTCTTGATAGCTGTTTTAACGCTGCTATCAATATATTTCCTTCTAAGTCATTATGTCCTGGCCTTTGATGTGATGTTTTTCCAACCATTCGTCCTTGAACTTCGTACTCTGGACCCAAACATCCTATATCACTCGCAAAAACTTCTTTATGTCTTTCCAATAGTAGTTTTATTGAAGCTGTCAATTCCGGGTCTTTACTACTAAATTCTTCATCTATCGTAACCTCTTTATGCGTAAATTTTGTTCTTTCTCGTTGTCTTAATCGTTCGATATACGATTGCATTATTGATTTATTATCTACTTTCGGATCATCCGATATAGGTGGCATATCTTGTTCGATATCTACTAATTTACGCAATTCTTGATTTATACACCTATCACATCCTTTACATTCTTTGGAATCGAATATGCATTCATCCCCACATTCTGGTACATCTGAATCGATTTCATATCCGGATACACTACTTTTTCTTTTCTTTCTTGTACTAATATCGTGTTCATCTAGTAGTTTTTCAGTGTCATCTGGTGATATCATTGTGATCATATTTTGAAATTCCATTTGCATACTGTGTATATTGTTATTTTTCTCCATTTTCTTCATTTGAACTGCTTTTCCGGCTATTCGGCCTTGTGTGAAATGCATCATTCCGGACTTGTAGTTTATTATCATTCCAAACTCCATTATTTGTGGTCCTCCCAGCAATAATGTTTTTGATTGTTTCTTTCCATGGCATACTACTACGTCGTTGATAACAATTGAACCCTTGTTTTTGATATTAACTACTAAATTAACTAAATCCTTTCCTAATGGTAAATCTGCTCCTCCAGCACCTGTGTAGTTTTGATTTCTTCTTCCGGCTATTTCATATTTAGTAGTTTTCAGCACCTCTGCATTCACCATCGATACCGACGCTCCAGTGTCCACCAACATTACACCATTATTTTCTGTTCCATTTCCGAATATGCATCGTATGATTGGTTTAAATTCATGTTCTGCTTTCACTGCATTTACTACTAAATCTTGTTCGGATTTTAATTTTTGACTTTCATTTACATTTTTACTACTAAAACTACTTTTGTAAAGATGTCTCTTTCCTAGTCAGGGTTGCCAGTTATCTCTGAGTGCTCTTGTCAATAAATCGTTTCCGATAACGGCTTCAATGGCTTCGTCTTCATCATCGTCTTCTTCTTCAAATTCTTCATGCTCCAAGTAGTCTTCGACCTCGTTCACTTCGGACACTCTTACTCCGTCTATCCATCCAATGAATCGTTTTCCTTGTCGTTTTCGTCCGTCTGGTCCGTATGGGCAGTTTTCACCACCACCATATGGTGGTCTGTGGAATCTTTTGGAACCTGAATGTCGTGTACAATGCCAGCATATTTTATCCGCTAGTCGTTGTCCACGTGGTCTGTTGTCATTATTTTTATTTCTCCAGTTTTGATTATTGCTGTTATTGACTACATTATTACTACTATTATTATTATAATTACTACTAAAATTTCTATTCCTATTGTTATTGAACTGTCCGCGGCCACGTCCTCGTCCGCGGAATCCTCCTCGTCGTGGTGCATTCTTTCTGACCCATGCAACATTATTGTCGTCATAAAATGTTTCTTCTTCAGTGTCGCTTTCTTTCAATTGGTTTACATTTTGACTTCTTTCAGCTGCATTAATTTTCTTACTACTATTCATTTTGACTTCATCGAGGATTTTATACAGTTCCAGTCGGTGTTCGTGCCATTTGACATATGATGGTGTCCCAGGTATTTTATTGTAGTAGTTTCTTTGTATTTCTTCCCACATTGCTTTTGGTATTTCCTTGTTGAAAATTATGTAATGCATTAATGTATTAATGATTACATTCCATTCTTCTGGATACTTCTGTCTCGTTTGATCTCCTGGAAAATCTTTGCAAACTGGGAATTCGTTTTCTTTTGTTAGAAATAACTTTCGTACTACTGCTTTTAAATTTCCCATTTTGAACTCCATCGGTATATCTTCAGCAATCGTTTCGTCCAATTTTCGAAATATTTCCATCATTGTTTCTTGATGCTTACTTTTACCATATCTTCGTTTTATGGCTTTCATCAGCAAATCGTACGTTTTGTAATCTCCCTGTAGAAATCTATCTTGCATGTCCGGTACGATCCATTTTGTTCCGTTTTGTTGAAATTTTCTCATGGCTTTAATTGTATTACTACTATCTTCAAAGTACAATTCAGCTTCGGTTCCACCAATTCTTTCTTTTTCAGCTTCAGATTCATAATATCCTCCAGATATAAAATTGATTATACCGTCCACTATTCGGCGTATTTTTGCATCTGTCGGTGCCCTTTCTTTCTTCACTCCATTATCTTCATACTCTTCTTTTTGAATTCTATATTTCTTGCTCGTGAGCGCCAGTAGTTGTTTCCAAGTTGAATCTTCAATATTTTCAATGGTTCCATCATCCTTTTTCGGTTTTATTTCGTCACGCATAACTTTATGCATTTTGACCATCGTAACTACTTGGTCTATATTTTTGGGCACTCCATATAGTGCTACATTGGTTCCGACGTCTTCATCTGCGTCCCACATGATTCTGAAGGTTTTTACCTTTTCAAGTTCATCTTCTTGTAAAGTGGCTAAAAATCCACTGGTCCAGTTCTTCAATAAGTAGTCTGGTATTGTTGGCAATTGGGGTAACCGAAATGCGGTTCCAGCAAGCACATGCTTATGAATTTGTTCAGCTTTCTTTTCTTCACTGAGTTCCATTAGATTGATCTCGTCAATCAGCTTCTCTGAATCAGCCATTTTCTTTCTCGCACCCGAATATTCACGGGGAACTGGGCTCTTCTAGTTTCACACGTAAAGTCACCACGTATTTATAGTGATGCCTTGCCGATAGAAACGCGAGTATTGTGGCAATAAATTCCTATATTTAATACAGTTAAATAAGGTTACAGTAAGATACTACTAGATTCACACTTACGGGTGTTTCCAGAAAGAGAGCGGTTGTTATTATTCTCAGTAGTTCTTCTCTTAACTGCTTGTAGCTGCTTGTAGCTGCTTGCTTATTTCTCTGTACTTTATTCTAGAGAACTTAACGCGTTAACGTGTTCTCTCGGCCTCTTTCACGAAGTGCGGTTCGGTAGAGGATTCCTATCAAACTACTTGCCTAATTACTTACATAATTGGGTCGACCGATTTTCCCTCGATTTATATCGTGGTGGAAATGGGTATACCCAATTCATAC
>SCLD01090162.1:0-13333 GCA_004367895.1 Oikopleura longicauda | reverse complement strand
TATTAACGGGAATTAATATCATGACTTGCTCACATAAGGGGGGCGTCAGGGAGATAATATTGATATTATTTAGCTTTATGATCATTAATCGAAAAAAAAATTTTGAAGGTTGATATTGATGCTGAAATGGACATTGACGGTCCTGTGGCTGCATCAACACCGCAATTAGGACGCAAAATGCTAGACGTTTCCCAGGAATGTTCAATATATTTTTATTTTTAACTGCAGTTAATTTATCTTTTAAATTTTGTCATTTTTATTCAACTTCATAAGTCAATGGAAGTTATTAATTCGACTTTGGATATGATTGAACTGGTTGACCCAAATTTAGAAGACATAGAAAATGAATTATTGAACCCTCCTGGAACAAAATCCTTACTCGACGAGCGTTTAATTGCTCTCGAATTTCAGGACCGTGTAAATTTACGATCTTGAAAAAAAACTGGTTCAGATAAAGCCAAAATATTTTTATAAAAAAAACTGGTTTACACCTTACTTAGAAATTACAATCTGGTTACGATGAATTGATCGCATCAGACTCTGCTTTTGGCACTTCCGGTCTTACAGTGTCGGCTGTGGCTTATCGAGATTTAACTGCAGATGAAGTTATTCAAGTCCAGCAAAATGCCTTGGAAATTTCGGCTTTTTCAAAAATTATATTGGAGAAGCTGAAAGATCCGAATTTCCTGGGCTTGATAACACTCAATATTGTGACCGATGACATGTTTCAATGTTATATTGAAGTCGAAGGGTCTGGTAAAGTTCATGTTCATCGAGCTTCGACCATTTATCTATATCCATTGTTCATGGAACCGAAATTTACCTGGTTTGTCAATGATTATGATGGTCGTAACAAATCGGGCTTATTGATTTATTGGTCATACTTACGGGGTGCGCTTGATGGTCGCAATATTGCTCGGTTATATCATGCCCCCGTTGATTTGAGTTCATCTTCAAGTTCTTCTTCTGATTCGTCAATGGATTCTTCAGTTGTTGCTGAACGTGTTCCATCTAACCAAAATTCCACAAAAGTCGTTTCGGCTCGATTAGAAACGGTCTCAGGTGAATCAAATCAAGTTCAACTTCAAGTTCAACCTCCGGTTCAACCTCAAGTTCAACCTCAAGTTCAAATTCAACCTCCTGCAGTTAATAATGACCTTGGTGCCGGTCAGAATGGTGGTGCTGACTGGGCTGCGGGTGTTTTCCCAGGTAAATAATAATTTTTTATGTGGGAAAGAAAATTGAATTGAAAGGGAAAAATAAAAGTTGAAAAAAAAATTTTAATTTTGTTATTATTTAAGGGCCCTGGGACAATGAAGAATATGTCCCTGTTCCGGATCAACCTGCTTTTCCACCACTTGGTTTCCCCTTGGTGGCGCCGTCTATTATGCGTCATCCTGAATTCACATGGAAAAACCGGAATCGTGGTACTCCTGCCTCACGTGATCGTGATTTTCGGCGATCAATTAGGACTGTTCCTATGAAGAAGTCACAGCGCCACCCTGTGACTGGACAATTGCCCGAGCAGGTTCATCGCTCGAGGGTTGATAGTGAGATGAAGCTCACTTGTGGGTGAGTTTATCTTTTCTTAACTGCAGATAAATTATAAAAGCGTATATTTTCAAAATATTGAAAATATAAATTTTATACTTATTGGTAATAAAAATACTAAATATAAAATTTCAGCAAACGCTGTTATGAAGCTGCAGTTAATTGGAGACAATCTGGTGAAGGTCAATTGTCGTCATATCTCTACACGAAAACTTATGATCGACCTTTGGATGTTCCCAGTGATGAAGAACCCGAAATGGATGCTAACATGGATATTTGGCAAGGCGAACGGATCGAACGTGTTCATGTTCGTCCTCAAGATCGTCACCTTTACTTAGGATCAGGGTTCTTTTCACGACCGCTTTTTTTTGTATGACGTCATTTAATTTCAATTCCGACTCTCTTACTTTGACTTATTAGTCATAGTTAGTATGACGTCATTTAATTTCAATTCCGACTCTCTTAATTTTTGAACATGGACGAAAATTTAACTTGTTCAAGTTCAAACTGCAGATAAATCACCTATTCGACTGGTGGTTGAATGGTGGCGTGATCGTGATGGTCAATATTGGACCGGCCATTTTGTATCTATGAAACGTACCGGTGATTCTGGACCAGAACTGGTTCCTATTTTGGTTCAAGAATATCGCGAACGGCCCAGTTTCTGGCCACAAGGTGTCACTGGTGAGTTTTTATTAATTTATCTGGTTATATTACCCGATATTTGGTTTTTTATAATTTATATAATATCAAAAATTATTTAAATATTTATAATTTATAGATGCCTATAGTGCTTATGGCGAGTACAATTGGGCTGCCAAATTGTACATAGCTGAATATGCCTTGGAATCAGCTGCAGTTATATTGGCCGTTTCTCGTCGAATGGATTCAAGTCAAAACTGCACTCGATCTCTGGGATTCCAGGCTTCATGCACTTATAACCACTGTCAGCAATGCAGTGGTTTCTGCGTCATGCTTCACCACGTTGGTACTCGTGGCACTATCGGTATTGTTGCTAAGGTAGGTTTTCAAAAAAAATAATTTAAGTGAATAAAAAAATAAAATTCAAAATTTAGCAATTGATGAATCAATTGCCTTTCTTTGATGGACTTCAAATTCGATCTGAGTCCTTTGGAAATGCCAATTTTGAGCAAGTGGATCGATCCAAAATTGATCGTGGTTATGGTAAGGGGTTATATTTAGTAAAAATTGATTTTTGGGAAAAATAAGGGAAATTTGTCATCATTAAAGTATATTCATTATTATATATTTTAGTTTCTGATTATATTGACCGTCCACTTTCAACTCGACTCACTTTTGGACCCCATTATGGCCGTGCTAACAACCGCATGGAACCCAATCGTGAGATGCTGCAGGTAAAAAAATTTTGTTTCTTTGAGAAAAAAAATTAAAAAAAATTTTTAGCGTGTAGTCATTCATTTCGTACGTTTGACTACAAGAAATAGTCATGTTCGAGAACGTGATTTGTTTCTCGAAACTGACTCGTACTACTCGTTGGTCTACAGCAGTCCAGAGGGCAACATTCGTGGTCATTATATGACTTTATCTGCAGGTGAACCTTACAAGGGTAAGGTCTACAAGAAGAGGATCAATTTCCGCGCCGAGGTCAAAGTCAACTGGGACCGTTTGACCTTTGACGCTATTGTCGTCGTCATTGGTGAGTTCAAAAAAAACATTTTTGAAAAAAAAATTTCTATGTTGACCTAAAATTATAATATATATATTTTAAGGTGGTCTATTTTATATTTGGAAGGAACTTGGAGAATCTTTAGCTGCAGATTTTGTCATTACCGGATCTGGCGCCGGTACTGATGCACTTTCGTACAATGTTACGCCCTCTATGGTAGGTTATTTTAAAATTTTGAAAATTAAAAAAAATTAAAAAAAATTTCAGTTGGCTTTCTATCGCAACGTGACCGGTTCAACTGAAACTGGAATTGATGATGAGTCATACCAACAATCTTGGATTACAGCTGCTCGATCACGTGGTCTTTCTAATCGCGGCCTGGAAGATGCTCTGGAAATCGTTCGAGAATACGACTAACTTTTCAATGATCTGCAGTTTCAAAAAAAATAACCTTCAATGACCTTAAATGACCTTAAATGACCTTTAATGACCTTAAATGACTTCAAATGACTTTTCTGCCCCTCTGTGCTAAATCACTAATAAATGGATTCTTAGGCTTAGCCCTTATATATCGAGTTTTATTTCGTATAATGCTTTAAAAATTTTGTTTTGACTATCTATTTCGACACTTGCTTGACCTAGTGTTGGACAAAAGGATTCGTAGTTTTCATTGATAGTCAAAATTTGATTGCTCGTTTTTAAAACGGCGTCTATAAATAAGTTTATATTTAAAAGATCTTTATCTGCAGGTAGTAAGATGTTTGCTTGTGCATCGTAATCGAAATTATTATATCGAAATTTATTTACAGGATCTTCTGGGATTATATCCCGAAGTATTTTAAAACTGACCCAAATGGGTTTCGGCGAATCAATGTCTAACATTGATTGTCGTTTTATTTGAACTAATTTAGTTTGAAAATTTATTTGTAAAACCACGTAATTATATCGTGGTTCGTTTTTATTAAAAGACTCTTTAAGAGTCACTAGATCTCCTGGTTTTAGTTTAACTAAGCCAGGTAGATTTACTAATGGTGAATTAAATTCACTATTTTTATAAGGAATGAAAGTTAATTCCTTTTTCTGGTGGCGCTCAGCGCTTTTTCTATTTTCATAGAGTCGTCTCGCTAGGCGGCGCTCTTTTATTGATTTTATTAATTCTGAGGCAGTATTAGTGACTAGTTCACTATTCTGCCATTTCCTATTAACAAATAATTCCGCAGGGGTATGACCATGTTGACCTATAGAATTATTTGTTTTAGCTGCAGCTAAATGCATACATACGACTATGTCGTAAGGACTATTCTCAACGATTTGTACTAAATATTGAGAATATATTTTTATACGAGCGTCTAACTCGGGTATTATATTTTTACTTAGAGTGGTCGTATGATATAGCTGCAGTTCGATATTTAACATTTTTAATGTTAAAGTCATTGCCCGTCCGGTGTGCCATGATGCTCGGTCACATCGGACGGCCATTTTAGCCCCGTCCATGTTATGCGGACATAAAAGGACCTTAAGATTCGTTAAAATATGAATAAAAAGTTCAGCTGTCATTGATTTCTCGTATGCTATGCATACGATAAAACCTGACAGCGATTCCATTCCGAGTAAAAATTTAAAATTTTTCCCTCGGAATGTTCTTGTTATTTCATCAACAAGTATTGTAGTATAAAAATCGTCTGGGACGGGAACAGGTTTCTGGTCCAAGGTTTTGAACCCCGGACCACCTCTTAAAAGTGTACATTTGGCACAATTATTTACAAATTCTTTAACACTATCTTTTAAATGATCGAACTGAAAGTATCGTGCTAAATGTTTCTGCAGTTGAGTGGTCGATGTATGACCTATCGTGTTATGTACAGCCGATATTGGATATAGGCTGTATTTGCTTGGTAACGGAATCACTCTATAAGTGATTCCGTCTATCGTTTTATCGATTTTTATAACGCCGTCTTCAATTTTAGCATTTTTTGACTCTAAGAGTGTTTGAAGCCGGCGTTCTTTTTGTGGATATGATAAGATCCCGTTTTTTAAATCGCGATTTAATCGCCTTAAGTCTTTGTCTTCATTTTGTAATGAAGACATAAAGCTTGAGTTATTTAATAACTCTCTTAACTTGTATTTTAAATACGTTTTATCTGCAGTTTTGTGGTTAAGATACAGGATATATCTAATATGTTCCTGTTTTGTTACTTTTGCGAAAGTTAATCGATCTTCGGGTAGATTAAATCCATCCGAAGTCGATGGTTCTAAAAGTTGACCGTGATTTTGGCATATTTTAATGTTTTCATGGATAGCATTTAATACTATCCCTGAATCATTTATATCTGGGTCCGCCGCTGCGCAAATTGAGCATTTCGGCGCCCCTTCGCATGTTGCGTCATTAATAAAAAGGCCTAATCTAGACATAGCGTCTGAAAATTGTATATTAGTATTTGACGCTTTTGCATGCACGACATTAACTTCGATTAAACTGACAATGGCGTGCATGGCATTATTTAAAACCTGGTCGTCCGATGGTAAAATATTCTTTTTGTATTTTTCAAATACTTTTACCACCGCACGACTATCTGTAACTGCAGTTATTGGTTTGGTACATTGTCGAAGCATTTCGATAAAAGCATATACCATAGCTTTAAACCCCATCATTTCCATATGACAACTAGATATGGGGGTTTTTCTTTCTTTATCCCGTCTAGTTCTACTGAAAAACATAACTAGACGAGGTCCATCTGCAGTTAACTGGTACATAAAACCACCGGTGGCGGTTTTACTAGTGTCGACGACTAGGACTGTTAATAAATCAGGGTCGAACGGGTGTAATTCTGAAAGTTCGTGTAATGCTTTATGAACTTTCTGGAATTCATCTTTTAGAAATTGGGTCCAAATGACTTTTTCTTTCGAATCTCCTATAGATGCATCGTTTAATGCTTTTATTAAATCGGTACTTTGGAATTTAAAACGAGCTATAAATCTATAACTAGCTACATATGACTTAAGGTCCTTTTTCGTAGATATGTTATTTGTAGTTACTTTTTTCAGTTTTAATACAAAATGTGGGCTAGCTATGATTACTCCATTCCTAATTTGACATCCTAAATAAGTGAATTCGGTCATACAAAAATAACATTTTGACCCGTTTAGCCTTAAATCATTTATAAAACATATGTGAAAAAATTGATTTAAGGCTCTTAAATAGTTTAATCTGCAGTTCGGAACGGCTAATAATACGTCATCCATATATTTACGCATATATTTCGCTAGGCTGAAAAATATGCGTGTTAAGGTCTCTTGACAGATTTGAGCTGCAGGTGCCCATCCTTGGACAACTCTTGTAAAGCAGTATGTTCCAAGGATGGGTATAGTTATACAAAAATATGGCCAAAGTGATCTGTCGAGTGGTATATTAAAATATGCCTTTCGAAAGTCCACTTTGGCATTTAAACCAGTTTTACTGGTTCTTGCGGCAAAATTTACCGCATCATTCATGTTATCGGTAGGTGTCCCACAGAATCCGGTTTGACCGTTCACGGGACGACTATCGATAACTATTCGAAGGGCGTTAAGGATGTCTAAGACATTTCCTTCTTCGTCCTTCTTTTTAACTGGTAGTACCATAAGAGTATTTATTGGCTCTATATCCACCTCGTGGACTGGTACTATTACTTTGTGAGCGGCTAAGATGGCGAATTGTTTCATAGCCGCTGTTAATTGGTCATCTTGTAGATTACTATGACCTGGTCTTTGGACTGACAATTTTGAATTGTGTTTAATGTGACCTTTAACAGCATATTCGGGACCTAGACATCCAATGTCGTTCCCGAATATGCGTTTATATTTTTTTATTAGATTTTTAATACCTGCAGCTAATTCTGGGTCTTTTTCTTTTATAAAATCGGATACAGTGCATTCTGTATCCGAGAAAGTATTTTTGTCTCTTTCTCTAAGACGTTCTATATAAGCTAACATCGCCGTTTTCCTATCAATATGAGGATTATCCAGAGCTGGGGGACGATCTTTTAATTTTAAAATTTCCGCCAACTCTGGATCGACACAGTTTTTACAACCAGTGCATGGTTTATAAGAATTAGGGTCTGTATTATGAATACAGGGGTCCCCAAGCACCGTTATAATTGACTCGTTTGACGAGTCTATAAAATGAGGTTCCTGGATTTGATCCGGGTCCTCTTTACTTTTTTGATTATGCCGCTTTAAAAGTGGCATATTTTTAAGATCTAAAACTGGGTCTCGAACTTTGTTCGGGTTCACAGGGGTCTGTGCTTTATTTTTAACTGCAGATATTTGAGTTTCAACTGCAGTTATTATATCATTTTCTGAAACCATACAAATTAATGTTTCAAACATGCCTTGTATGGATTCATTTATCTGGTAGTTCGCTCTTTTTTGTTCGACTACTTGAAACGCTGTATCGTCTCTTGCGAGTGATTTTATAGTTGGCATTTTTATTATCGCATTTTTAAGGGTACCCTTTGTAATTTTAATTGTGTTATTACTATAATCTAGGATTATTCCTAATCTTAATATATCGGGGGTACCCATTAAAATTTTGTCGTTTATACGGTTTCCTTTACAGACTACCGCATTTCTTATTGTTAAGATTCCTAGATTTGGAATTTTAACCGTCACATTGACTAACATATCGCCTAAAGGTAACGTTTCGTTACCTGCTCCTTTATACGTTCGCGTTCGTTTACCCGCGATCGTATGATTATCTGCAGTTAAAGCTTGTTCGTTTATGAGTGAGACAGCTGCACCAGAATCAACGAGTATGTGGCCTATTTTATTTGAAATATTTGAAAAATTACATCTTATAATCGGTTTTGGCATTCTATCTGGAGTTAATCTCGGTTGATTCTGGTGAGGTGAAACCTTCAATATTTTATTATTTATAACTGCAGTTGAATCTTTAATTATTTGTCAGGTACAATATGAGTCCATTGCTTGTGATAATAGATTATCACCTTGAACTTCATCAACTTCATCATCATCATCATCATCGTCTTCGTTTTCCATTGGATCGTAGTACTCTAGATCATCTATTTCGGATGATCTATAGTCTTCGATACCTACTTCATTAACATCTACCCCCGCAATTGTTTTCAAAAATCTTTTGGACGGGCGTAGGCGTCCATTCTGGTCGTATGGGCATGATGATCTAGGTCCAACGCCTTTTATACCTGCATGATACCGATTTTCACCGGCCCACTTACTGCAATGATTACATAACATTGTCTGGAGTCTTTTTCGGATATCCGTTGGCGACGCTTTTTTAACTGCAGTTTGATATTTTTTATTTTGGGGAGGGTTCCAATTTGATTGGAACCTTTGTCTTGGTTGTGGTCTTTGACCACGATTATTGAATCGATTTGATCGATTTTGAACTGCAGATATATCGTCCGTATTTATTTCATGGATACCTTTTGTAATGGTATCCATTTTAGTTTCGGTATCTAATATTCGATACAAATCCGGACGATTTTCATGCCAAGTTTTATAAGTGGCTTTGCCATTTAGGGTGTGATGGTATTCCGTTTGGATACCATCCCACCTGTTACGATTTATCTCTTTGTCGAAGAGGATGTACTGTAAAAGTGTATTAATTATAGGACTGTACTCCTCTTTGACAGTTTGATAAATCATATCGTTTTCAAAATCTTTGCAAACTGGGAAATCTTTTGTAATGTAATATTTTTGCAAAATATTTCTCAGATTGCTTATTTTAAATTCATGACGGGTCTTTTCAGCAAACGCTTTGTCTAGTTTGCGGAAAAGATCCATCATGGTATCTTGAGTTTTGCATCGTCCATATCGGCGTTTAACTGCAGCTATTGTTTTCAAATAATCAGGGTACATTCCTGATTTGAAACTGCTTATCATATCATATGGAAGAAGTCCTCCTTCGGAGTAAGCTTCTCTCATAGTTCTAAGATTTTGGTCATAATCTTCAAAATATAGCATAGCAATTATGCCCGGGGCTCCCCCTTCATTTTCAGCTGCAGTTACGTAATATTGATTTGTTAAAAAGTTTACGATTGCGTCAACACATTCCAGTTCAGCTTTTGCTGAAGCTGGTTTTGCTGGTTGATTTTCGATTTTTACTTCAGCAATTCTGAAGCTATCTGCAGTTAATTTTTTGATTTTATTCCACAATGCTGCTGATGGATTTGATCCATTTATGGAAATCATTTCTTTTTGAATCCGTTCGGATTCGACTAATTTTATTATTTGAGTAATACTGCCTGCGACACCGTACGGTACGGTGTTCGCATCGATTTCAGCGTCCTCCGGTTCCCAAAAGTATCTAAAAACTTTTGCTTTGTCCCCGGTGTCGTCTTTTAGTCTCATGAAACCGTGTTCGAACGTATAATATAATTCGTCCGAACAGGTAGGTGTCGTTGGTAGCCGTATTTTTTCGCCGGCTACCATTTTTCGCTGGTAAACCGACATTTGTTTTGGGTCGTTTACGTCGATGAATTCTATATCATCACCTGCAGTTGAAAGATTTTGCGTTTGATACGCGTAACTGTTCATTTTGGCCTAAAACTATCGATTTCGATTAGTAATCGGAAGCTGAGTTCGGTTTTTTACACACGAGGGTCACCACGCACGGATTGTCGCCCTACAATGCTTATTTAAACGCGAAACACACTTTACAGGGAAAATAATTTATTAGTTTTAAGGGTAGTGAGTCAGCGAAATAAGGAAGGAAAGTCGTAGGACTGAAAGTCAATCGAAACCGACAGTCAGCGGGAAAGGAAGTGATACTGTTTGACTGGTACAAGCAGCTGATTGGAATGGGACGGGTTGGATCAGCTGGGGCTGAAGATCTGCAGATGAAGATCTCGTTGTGAGATTTACTGAATTTTAATTAATTCTCTGGGTTGGATAGGGTCTCACTCAAAAGTGATTCGAAATACAATCCAGAGTTTGAGCTGCAGATAAAAGTAATCTAGTTATGACTAGAAACTTGCCAATTAGGGTCGACCCATTTAACCATCTTTCTAAGGTGGTGAAATGGGTGTCCCTCTAAGGTAAACCTTGCGTGTCCCCCCCTCTAAATATGACGGAGTCGCAAGTTTATTGCATATATGCTGATATATTACTTAAAATAAATTTTGAAAAAAACTTAATTTTATGGATTGAAATAAGGTAAAGTTTTATTTCTTTTTACCTTTTTCTCGTTGATTGAAGTCTCAAGTGTATCCAATCGCTTGAGAATTTGATCGAGCGCCCGTTCGATGTTCGTTGCTGGGAGTGTTGCATTCATACGAACTTGAATCGAGCTATCTGCAGGTGATGGAAGTGCGTCGAATGAGTTTCGACGGTCTTGTGGTTGTCGAAGTTGTCGTTGGGAAAGTCGGTCGCCTCTAGATTGTCTTCGAGACGACCGATTTTTTGTCTGACGGTGAGCTGATTTGATGCTCGTGTCCGCAGCTGCAGGTGAAGTGTTAATTGGGGAAATTGAGCGAATTTCTTCTGGAACATTCACCAACTCTGATTGAAGGGTTGGTGAAGGTGGCTCTGAGTTCGCTAAAGTGTCCCAATTAGCTTTCTTAGGCTTAAAAATACTTGCCAGAAGGGCGTTATTTAAAATGGCTGAATTTGAACTAACTGCAGTTGAATTTTTACCTTGTTTAATGGTCTGATTCATGACGTTGACTTGTTCGTCAAAATCAGATCCTTCTATCCAGAATCCATCTGAGTCAATTGGTGGTTGCTCTGGTACTGGTAAAGCTGGAAGTGACTGAGGTGGATTGAATTTGAATTCCCGTTTTTCACTTTTTTGTTTGGGAATTCTTTCTTTTTCATCATTTTTCGAAGTGTCAAAGGTTGATTGCACTTTCAACTTTGACCGATCTGCAGGTAAATTCGTCGGTTGAACCGGTGAAACCGGTATAGACGGTAAGGCCGGTACCAAGACTGGTGTAGCCAATGTTGGTGACGGTAAATCCATGATGCTTTTTCTTTCAGTTTCGATTTCATCCAGAAAAGGCATCATTAACTGCAGATCTGATGGGCATACGAGCTTTGTAGTCAAAAAGTAAGCCCAGTAGATGGTATTGAAACCCATTGTTGGGGAGCTGACACATACGAGGAAGATTTTTCTCCCAGTAGTTTGGCGCTGGATTCTTTCGTACACTTGGTACGCCAAGCGGAGAAAATCCGGATTTTTGAGGACAGAAATTGGTTGCCCGTCGTATTGCTGAATCAGCAGTTGACATCCGACGTGCAATGTATTTAGGTCCTCTCTCAATTCTTTGGCGGCGCCATTTATATGCTCAACGACCTTTGCTCGGCTTCGAGTAAGGTTGTTGAGCATTGAAACGATAACCGAATCCTCTCTAAGAGATATGGATCTCTTGGTATCCGGTCGTTTATTATTATTTTTCTCGTCCATTATGGTTTTTCAAAAAAAATTTTTATTTTTTAATTTTAATCTGGTCGTATTTTTCGAATGGCCGGAATATAATATAATTAACTTTATCACGCGTGGCGTGGATAGTTGATTGATTTTGGGTTTTTTACCCATTTTTAAAAACATCACGGTTGGACCGCGTGATACCTAATTGCTTTAAGCTATTAGGTTTGGTAGATTCTATAATTTATTGGCTTGGCCAATTCTAATGGTTATTTTAACCTGAAACTGCAGTTGATTTTACAATCGCCAAGCGATTTTTAAAAAAATTATTGACTTTTGAAGTCAGTATATCGATCATTATTGAAATAATGTTCGGTTCTTTTTATTAATAAAATTCAAAATTTTATTTCTTGAATTTGAACTGCAGTTAACTTTTTGACTTTTAAAGTCGTTGAAATTATTGATATTATGAATATCTTTGCTTTTGTAATTTAACTGCAGTTTAAATTTTGACTTTTGAAGTCGAAGACAAGATCATTATTTTAAATAATGACTTTATGTTCTAACTTTTAAAGTTAGAATAATTTTATGTATATAGGCTTTTATATATTCTGAATATATTTTAAGTATAAAAACGGATTTTAAAAACCGATGATTTTACTGCAGTTAAGAACCGAATCGTCTTTGGTATAAGATGGTTCGGTTTATGGTCGAATTTTCGTTCTGGACCATTTTAAATTTATTTTACGCTGATTGGCCCTCATCATAAAATGCGAATTTGGCGGAACCAATCAGCATGTCGCACTTGAGTCGGTGGTGTCTCTCTTTCTTTTTCAATTTATTTCTTGACCAAGTGCGACACGAAGTAAAAATCAGGTAATTTTTGATTTTTTCTGATTTATGGCTATATAATTTCAGTCTCCGATCGTTTTATTAATTTATTTTTAAAAAAAATTATAAAGATTTATAAACGAAAAAAAACGAACTGAGACTGAGATTCTTTTACTGACATATTTAACTGCAGTTTATAATTATGGGTCGTATTTCTGCCAAAGATATCGACCCTGAAGTCGAGGCTTCACTTTTGGGTGTCTCACTGGAGGCCTATTTGAAGGTAAATTAATCCTTTTTTAGGAAAGGATTGGCCCCGTGGGGTAAACTACAGTTAAATTAACCCTTATTGACATTTATCGGACATTTATCGGACATTTATCGGGTATTTTCCCAGAAAATATATAAAAATAATTTTTAAGGTTCCTATGGACAGTCGTCCGCGGCCTATTGGATCAAAAGGCTTTGTCCGTGTCACTCGACGTCGTTCGATCAAAGTTTCCTCTGAACGCGTTGTGGTACCCCCCCATATTTCATGGATGGACTTCAATTCCTTCCGGGAAGCTTTACTGGAAGCTGAAGTGCATCGTGGTAACCAGAAGTTAAATCCTAGTCGGCCATTACCTTTGGATCCCGATTTTCCCGAACCGGAAATCGATACTGATCGACGTCCACTAGGTGGAAAGCCATATCCTGAAAGACAACCAGATATGGTTCAACCTTTATTTGGTGGTGCCTCTGAAGGAGCTTCTGATGGATTATCTGCAGTTGAAAGTGGTTTATCTGGTGATAAGGAAAAAATTTTATATTTATATAAAAATTATTAACGGGAATTAATATCATGACTTGCTCACATAAGGGGGGCGTCAGGGAGATAATATTGATATTATTTAGCTTTATGATCATTAATCGAAAAAAAA
>SCLD01090151.1:0-13334 GCA_004367895.1 Oikopleura longicauda | reverse complement strand
TGAAAAATGAACTGATATAAAGGTTATAAAAACGCAACCGACGCCGAGCTGATGCAAAGAACAATTCAAGCAGTTCCAACAGATTTGCTGCTAAGAGTGCTGAAAAAACTAAAACCCGATTATGAAATATTCAATTATAAGATACCGTTTGAAATACCGGAAAGCATACCGAAAAATTAATCCTAAAGTCAGTGAATCATAATTCATTATTCATAAACTATGGTTAAAACTTTTCAGCACTGCCATTCTGCGACATCCAAAAATAAAGAAAAAAATCCTAAATAAGGATTATGTTATCAAGAATTTTTTGTACACAATTCAAGGATAGATTTTAAGTTATTCATAATTTCACCATAAATGAGGTATATAGAAATTCTGAATTTATTTCTGAACAAACGTGAAACAGACTAGGTTTGAATGGTCATTGATTCTGGTTCGCACGATAATGGGACTGGTAGCTAAGCTTAATTCCGGGAGATTTTTTACTTTCTAGACCATACTCAGTATCTTTTTTTAAAGCATCCCTTTAGATTCAACTTTTCAAGCTCTTTAATTTACAAAAAAAAATCAAAAACCATAATTTTTTGTAGAAAAATCGAAATTGAAGGAAAAAAGGGTTGACCGTTTTTTTAGCGCCGAGGACCGCCGAGCTGAGACCACTCTCAAATGAAAGAGGAGATCTTAGGCTTTCTAAAAATGTGTAGCTTGTTTTGAAGAAACTTGAAGAAAAAAAGTTATGGTGTTTTGAAGTGAGACCATTTTTCAGGAAGAAAATTTTTGATAAAAATTTCATTTTGAAAAAAAAGTGGCGATAGTTGGCGAGTTTCAAGGCGGCGTAACCAGAGATCTGCGGACACGGACACTCGTGTCCGCCCTTGTCCGCGGACACGGACATCGAAAATTTTGAGATCGTGGACATGGACGCAGACATCACATATTTTGGGATCGCGGACACGGCCACCGAAATTTGTATCCCCGAAAAACATTCGCGTTCGTCTTTGAAAAATTATTAACTTGGAAACGCGATTAATAACTTGGGGACACCACTTCTAACTTGGAAACGTCACTGTGAACCTGGAAACACATATTAACTTAAAAAAAGATTATGAACTTGGAAAAAATTATCCACAAAACACCTAATTTGGAACTGACTTTACGGCCGAGCAAATAAATACGTTCCACAAGTACCAAATTGAAATTCATTTGGGAGTTCACCAATGCGTTTCAGTGTACAGTCGATAACCTTACTGATCTGAAACTTAATGTTAAACTTCATTGTTTACCTATACGTATTTTTACGGGTTAAATATCACCTGTTTATTTTGACTGCTTCCATTACCACCAAAAACAAATAACTCGCCATTTAGTTTTGCCGAACAGGAACCATATGCACTGGTATCTGGACCCATAGTGAATTCAAGTTTTTCTTCAACGCCACCTTAAAAAATCGTGGTGCTGTAAGTATTCAACACTAAAACTGATTTTTTGTCTGGTTGACAATCGAATGAATCACAAGGGCATCCAAACGGACAATCATTCTAAATTCAAAATCAGTATCATGCCTAGGGGTGGAAGTGCCGAAGGCACTGACTAAGTACGCGACCTCAGCTTAATGAAACCCTTTTACCCTGACTAAACTTGACTTAGGTAACTTTTTTTTTAACCATGTAGTAACTTGTCTGACGGATTCTGAAAAAACTAGTCGATGAATTTTTTATTGTTACACCTTGATGGAAAGCCCAAATGAATATCTATCGACTCAACGTTTTGTTTTTTCAAATTTTGCTCTCTAGCGCCATTTGTGGCCATTTTGAAAATTGAAACCGATTTAGTATAGTGTTTGATATAGTGAGGTAGAATAATATCAAAACTAACGAGTCAAAATTGTAAACTAAAAAATTTTGACTCGTTAGTTCTGATATTATTCTACCTCAGTGTATCAAACACTATACTAAATCGGTTTCAATTTTCAAAATGGCCACAAATGGCGCTAGAGAGCAAAATTTGAAATAACAAAACGTTGAGTCGATAGATAGTCATCTGGGCTTTCCATCAAGGTGTAACAATAAAAAATTCATCGACTAGTTTTTTCAGAATCCGTCAGACAAGTTACTACATGGTTAAAAAAAAAGTTACCTTAGCTAGGGTTTTGCTGAGTAAACTTCACTCCGAGTAGAAAAAAATGTATTTTGACATGCCAATTATGATGTCATCGGGTGACAATTTCAAGGCAATTAGTTACACTTGAAAGTCATTTTGGTGACATTTTTTTAAAAAATAAGTTTATAAAGCCCTTTTAGGATTAGGATTAGGATTATTTTATTACGCTCCAGAACTGTGCGGAGGCTTTTATCTCAGATAGAAAAAATATAAAAATAAGAAAAAGAAAAAGTGATCTTCTTTCTTCGATTGAATCGTATTTCTTTCTGCTTTCCAGCAAAAGAAAAAGAAAAAACCCAACCCAGAACTACATCCGGGACTGGGGGATCTCATATCACACCATAAGACTAAAAAAGTCTTGATAACGGTTTCTACATCGTTCCCTCCTAAGAGGGGATGTCTGACTCATCCGGCTCGATGAGTAATTTCGGGAGCAACTGATTACCCGAAAAAAGTATTTTTCGGACCAACGTCTGACTTCGAACCATTCAGTATAAGCGACGGCTTTGTCTGTTTGAAAAGAATTCAGAATTTTTAAAATACACAGAAAAGCCTATATTTCCGAGGAAATATAAGCTTAAGAGAAAAGTAGAACTGGAGTACAGTACTGGTAAAAGACAAAAAAAGTAATTTTTTGCCCCAGACCCCAGCTAGTCTGGGTGAACAGAAAAAGTACAGAGAAAAAAAGTGCACAGAGAAAATTTTCCTGCTTCCTATACAAAACTGTACCACTCTTGCTAGACTAAAAAACTTCTGATCGTACTAAATACTTCCGTTATTAAGATAATTACTCTATCTCGACATGTTGTATGGGTTACCCGTGATGGACTGGATTCTAGAGTATCGTCGCTTGGGGTTAGTAGAGCATCATGATACCTGTGCGGGCTTATCATTTGTTCGTATCTTATACGAATTCCCTCACGATGGAACCGTTTTACCGTGTAATGCGCTTTTCCGAAAAACCGTTTCTCGATTCAAAGGTAGGTTTCCAATAAACCCATGCAAAATCCAATCTCACATACCATCTTCAAAAGATTTTTCAGCCTTGGAGCGAATGATGCATCATTTGTTATTTTATCAAGCCCGTGTAACTCCAGTTGTCTCATCACAGTGTATGGCTGCTCACTCTGGTGGTGGAAATTGTGGCACTAGTGGCTGTCACTACTGTGTGAGTCACAAATCTCTGGAACAGATCGGCCGGTTTCTAGAAACGAGCATACCTGAACCAGATCATGTGATTGACCTTCTGAATCACTGGAAGGGACTTGTGTCAGATCCAACCATGTTACCATTTTGTTATCGAAAGACCGGATCCACAGGCTTCATTTATCTCCTCGGGAAGACTTTTATTTTATTACATCAGCTGGATTGTCTCCGTTTGGGCCCAACTTCTGAGCGAACCTCTTACACCTACATGTTCGAGTCCACTGTAGAACAGATTCTGAGTAAGTTATCCTCCCCGAAACACCACTTAAAACCCCTTTCCCATTTTCATTGGTGACTTTTTAGATCAATGTAACCGTTTATATGGACCGGTCACCACCCTTTATCGTCGTGATTATATCGAATTTCCTGGAGAGATCAACATTTCCCGTGAAACCGGCCAAGATGCTGATGGTAACGCCACCGTCCGTGTAGAAGTTCGGGCCCTAATCAGCTACGTCCGGATTCTGGTTGATGATGACCAATCCATTGGGTCGGCTCCCACAGCGGATGGTTTTAGAATGCCTGATTTATCTCCTGACATCTTATCTATGCTCCGATTATATCAGGAACACCGTTTTTCACGTCCATGTGAGTACTTGAGAAATGAAAATTAAACGTTAAAAGTATAAAAAGCTTTAAAAGACCCCGAAACTGACAAAATTATTATTCAGTCTCCCAGCTGTTCAAAAGTTCCTTTGCTTACGACTTCGAGCAGTTTACCCAACTTTACTTCAATCAGGATGGTCTCATAATCCCCCAAAATACTGGAAACCTTTATCGCTCCGAGTTCGATTTCGAATACGATGGAGCCACCGTCAATGATTTCTATTTCTCCGATCCTCGTGTAATTTATTATCGATAAAAAATGCCCAAATATCTGACCCTCTATCACTCCCCACTGCCTCAAAGAAACAAAATCATCCTGTACAAACCAATCGTTAGATCCTTCACTGTCCAATTCATTAGACTCACCTTATAATAAAGTTAGAAAAAATTATTTACCAATCAGTATAAAGAGTATTATTTCTAGAAAATGTCAGTCGATTTACAACACGTGGTGTTGTATGAACTGGTTCGCTTGCCCGGTGTGAATCTGAAATTGGAATCCATGAGTCGTCCATTTCATTATCGCGGTCGCAGCCGGGATCTTCAAACCCTTGTTGGCCAAGGAAAGGACTTGCCATTCGTATTTTATGGTAGAAAAAACGGGTTGAATCATAGGCCTAGCCCAAAAAGTTGCAAATGATACCGAACGGTTCGATCCTGATAGCTTTGTGATGGTAGATTTGGACCTCAATCGCGTCGTCCTGTATATTTATGAAAGTAGAGAGCCGTATTTTCTGTTCGCACTACCCCTTGGGATGGAACGAGCCATCCCTTGGGAGGTTTCATTTAAGTTAATACACAAGAGCCCTAAGACATGGCAGATGCACTTCGAATTCACGGACACTTTTATCTTACCAACCTGGTATGTCAAGAAAAAGATCTGTAATGTTCGGACCACGACCATTCTACTTATACAAGGTATTTGATTCGAGTAAAATTATAGTTTATAAAACAAGCATTTTTTAGATATCGAATTTGCTCGCCGGTGGGTGCGACAAAACTGGATCAGCACCAGCCGGTTTTCGAAGGGCTATATTTCACAATACCGTACCCCATATGAAAACTGTATTTTCACTGATTTCATGATGCAATCCCGCCGAAAAAACCCACTCGACCTTCAAGCACCAGTCGATCGTCAATGGCGCCCCCCTCCATCCCCTATTTTCATTGATCATGAAAAAGAAGAGGACAGTCTGGATTTGATCCCCACATATCACGTGATCAAGACAACTGAACCTCGTTCAACTGGCCCTCATAAATGTAAGTGAAATAAAATACCCTCAAATCAGGATTTTAAGCCGTGACTAAAGTCAATTATCTAGTAATTCTTCAAATGGCCATGACTGATCGACACCAAGTCTCCTATGGTTCAATCCCGGTTTACGACCTTCCCCCCGGTAAGAAGCTAGAAATGAAATCATTCGAAACAAAAAACAGCCCATCGACAGAAAGTTTTGTGCCAAAAATCTATTTTTTCTTTAGATAGCCCATCCGTGTTACTTCGAGATTGTCTCCGATATCCACTCCCACTGGACCCCTTTGCAAAACCTGGTTATTTGTGTCGGAAAACAACAACTGGATCCTCAATTGAAGCCCTAGGTATGAAGAAATCATAGGAGAAAAAATCGTCCTTTTTAGTGTCTTTTTAAAACTTGGTTTTTCTAGTTAACGTGGCCCCTCCCCAAAATGTTCCAATACAACTGCCCGAGTCTTCTACCGCAGCCATTTTGCCCATACCCGCTTCAGGGGTCATCGGGCCCTGTACCAGTACTCCGAAAAAATCTCGAAAGCGAAATCACTCTCCCAACGCGCGCAAATACATTCCTTTTCACAAATAAAATCCTGACACTTCACATGCTGCCCTTCCTGTAAAAACACTTTCAAACTCTTGCCCAGATAATTGTTCCTAACAGAAAAAAATAAAAGACTCACTTCACTAATACGTTGAAGATATATTTTCACTTTTTAACGCAGTTTTCTAACATTTCAGCAAAGTTCAGTATCACCGTTACGACCGTAACATAATAATTCAGAGTGAGTTCGAAATGTATCAAGAAAATGTTGCTCGTCATCAGGGGTAAAGCCAAAGGCCCAGAGTGAAGTAGTTCGCGTCCCCGAATTCCATTTCTTAATAGCCAGCAGGTCTAAGTCGGATGCGACGTCGTCCAGAGTGAGTTTCTCCAGAATCTGAATCAGGACTTCGCCGTCTGAGCATAAACCATCCGAGCTAATCATTTCATTCAGAACTGACAGAGCTTTGCTTGCCCCAGCTGTAGAACGTCCCACGGAATTGAACCAACTCCGGCGTAGGCGTGAAATCAAACATGCAGAATGATTCACAGGCATCTTTGGTGAGAAAAGAAGTATTTTCATGTGATGGGTTTTTGACAATGACGAAATAATCAGTTTACGACATAAGGGCTCGACAGGTCCGTTCCAGATAATATCGATTGAACGTTTTTGATCCAAAATCCCGAATTCCATAATTTCAAAGCCTTTCTAAAGTAGTCAAGTGGTTAGTCACGTACAAATTTCTAATAATAATAAGTGTGTACAGATCGGTTTCTAGATCAGCTGTCGGCTCCATATTTCACCCAGAGTTGAGAAGTCTCTGTAAATCGAGGAAATTGCATGTCAGAAACCCATTTTACGTCTTCTGAGCGCGCACCCACAATACTAAATTCAAAAGAGCCTCTGACCGACCAACAATCGTGCTCTCGAGCAACCTCAAGTTTTTGCTTTGGTAATAATGGACCCCCAGTGATGTGGCCTTCCTATAAGCATTGGTAAAATAAAGATTGGCCGATTCCGTCGATCAATTCTTCTAAGTAAGTTAAAAGACGCCCAATTTCTTTATCCGAATGTGTATTTAGAAAGTCCGATAAGGCCTGATGTGTCACCAAATCCAACGTTTGCTGCATGGTATCTACCGCACGGAACATTGGCGCTTGCACCCCATAGTTTTCAATATCTTCGTGCCAAGACCAAAAAGGTGAGATAGTTTTCCCGGGAAAATGTCTTCCGTCGTCATTAATGCTAATCATCTGGAGTGTATTCTGGGCCTGATTATCGACAACCCATTCCACCAGGGTGGAAAATTCGAGTCCGGCGGCAAGCAGCTGCTTGCACCGTCTTTGTAGCTCCGGCCAGCTTGGAACTGGAGTATTAAAACGTACTCCCCATTTGACCCGCACCGCGCGGTTGTAAACCCCTTCGTCCATGAATTTCCATCGTTCGTCCCACACGATACCCTCCGAAGGGTTTGTCCCGAGGTCTCTTTTAAAAGTCACACTGGCGAAAGGAAGCAGATTTTTCCGAAATAGATCGTGCATTCTAAACTAATGTTATAACCGAAATGGCTTTTTGTGGTAATAATTTTCTCTAATAGAGTTTCGACAAGTCGTGTTTCAGAAAAAGTATTTTCTCAGTGGGATAAAATAAATTAATAAATGAATGACCTGGTCCGGAATAATTTATTAGTACGTGGGTGTGGCAATTGGAGGGTGATAAAAATAATATTTCATGGGAAAAGGGAGAGCAGCTCCACGGGCCATTGAACATAAAAAATAGAAGCAAAATCCGATTCAGATTGAATCTCATATACAAATTCGCTCTCAGGGGTTTTTTGGGGATCGCCCAACTGACGTAAAATATCCAACAGAGCTAAAATCTCCGTTTTCGATTGAATCACCAGCCGGCATCCATGCATGTTCGTTTGTTTCACCTTTAACTCATCGGGCCAATATCGTAGACTTCGTAATACACACAAGAAATTCTGCATCATCTGCGCTCGTAAGTGCCATTCAGATCTATCCAGTTCCAAATCGACCACCACTAGAATACGACTCATCATTTCGAATCGACCTATTCGTAATCGATCTAAAATTTTTATTTCAGAAATTCCAGGTAAAATCAAGCTGATTGGACCGAATCTGTTTCTCTCAACCGTTTGAAGTCGTTGAACCGAGACCAACGGCCACCCGCTCAAATCCAGTCTCACGTGATTCGGATCGAACCAAAGTCCTCCTTCAGAGCAGTGATAAACAATCCTCCACCATCTTCTTCCGGAGGAGGCCCTCCTCATGTGACCCATAAAATCCACCTGGCAATCTACCAATTAAGACATACTTGGAATCAAGCCAAAAAATTACAAAACTTGAAACCGATTTGTACAGCCGGCGCGGGATATCAGAGAGTGAAATGGGACAATATTGCAGCATGTGGTGTCCCCAAGTTATAGGTAAGCTTTTCAACCATACCAGTAGCATACTTATGAAATAAATTAAGGTCTCACTTTTAATGGGTTTCGTCTTGTATACGACCTGTATCTTCGCCAAAGAATTCGACACAAGAAGGGTTCGGCCGAATTGAAACTGAAACGAAAAGCTCTGTCCGAGACCATGATCAAATTTATCGCCCCAGAATTCTATCGTCATGAAAACGAGACCTTGGCTCTCGAACTGGCACGGACGATTCAGAATTTACAAAAAGGGTTGGCCAGCTCTATCAGCCGAGGACTATTTTGGTCCACATTTGATTCCCATTTGACCACTCATTTCGAAGATGTTCGTTCTAAAAGCGAAGTAAGTAAAACCCGATCCCCTTTCAAATATAGCTCAAAAAACCGTTTTCTATTCTAACCGCCTATAAATTTAGAATCGCCGAATCCGAAAAATCATGGATCATTTTCTGAAACTCACCAATGAAACTTTGCCCGATCCGCTCAAAAGAACCTACCAGTCTTATCAAGCCCTGTATGATCAGATCCGAGATAACCGTCGCCGAGCCACCATGACAATAGATGCAATCCATGCCAGTATAGATGAACTAGTGGATTTCATCCTGACCGAATTAGGTAATATTTTGTGGGGGGCAATACATTTCATTTGTGGGTTAAAACTTATTTCTGATCATAAAACTTTTCTTTTTTAGTTACCGTGATTCATGATCCTGCCATCATGATCGCCTTCGCCCGACAACTCAAATCAACTAGGGACCCAGGGGTACTCTACCGCCGCTTTATCAGTAATGTACAGGGTCTAGAAACCTTACACCTGATTGGACCGCATGTTTCTTACCGGGATGAGCTACAAATTCGTCATATTGTAAGTTTCTGGACCTATATATGAGGCCATCATTTTATCATCTTTCGAGAAAAAACCCATTTCTAACCTACACTTTTTCAGCTGGAGAATCTACAGACCTCGTTTATACCAGTCCAACGGGAGCGTCCTGTCATTGATCGAAAACGCCTTCAAGCTGGTCTAGACCTGATTGCCAATGTTAGCCAAATAAACGTAACATCAACGACACCCACGCTAAGAGTTGCAAATGCCCGAAAAGTGAGAAGTATCCAGGTCCAGATTTCCAATACGAATTCTCCGTCAGACCCCCTTTATCAAGGAATAATACTATTCCAGCTTCTGTTTATTTTGGTCTTATTTCGTTTCCTGTGGAAAAGTCTCCGTTCCCTTTGTCGCCCAACCCAGAGATTTCTAACATGTAAATAACTGTTCTTAACCATCGAATTGACTTTTTGATAAAAAACATTCTACATCACATCCGTCCTAACACTTTATACCACAGAAAATAAGCATAGTGAATTTCAGACTGATCAAATTGGAAAGAATCGTGATGCAATTTTCCATCTTAATACTTGCTACCTGGGTAATTATTGCTTCAAACGCCCGCAAATGTCAAACCTTTCAACATTTCACTCGCCTGGCCGAAAAACACCAGAATAACACCGATAACTGCAATCGCCAGAATTTCAACTTACATTACCTTTGTGGTTTATTGACCGCCAGATCCTTTCGTAAGTATACTTCTTGGAACCTACCTAGACTAGATTACTATTACCGAAATTTTTATTTGATTTTATCTTTTCTTTATTTTTAGGTGAGCGGGTTTATAACGCTGAATATGTGCTAAGTGATCCATACCTTTCCCTTGGCGAACATCACAGATATATTACTGCTCAATTCATGCAGATGCAACAAAATCAAATGCTCCGCCTGTATAATTGGCTCGAATGCAGCACCATTCAAGATGATACCTTAGTAAGTAATTCCAGATCTTATAAAGACAAGAAATCATGACCGGTTGGTTTATTTATGTTTTTAGGAGTGGTACAGTCATGTCTGGCTCGCGAACTTCATTCATATAGAAGATTTTAGCTACATAGAAGACATGATTCAGGCAGGAATGGTGGATCGAATCAATGACGGCTTAAATTTTCCAAAAGCAGACGCCCGAGCTCTCAATTATCAACTGGTCCCACCCAGGATTGATTCTGGTTTTTCACACTTCCGATATCAGTAAGTCGTCAGCTAAAGAAATAAATATTAACCATATATCCTAGCTTAGGTCGTCATTCTCGGTATGTTCGATGGCGTCGCTCGACTGGAGAAAAATCCGATAAGAAAACCCCCACAGCTATCACCGCCTCCGTCCAACCTACGCTCCAGACACCAAGTAGACGAGAGACTCCAACCATTCAACCCATCGTCCGCACATCCGTCACCGAGCCCCGTCGTCAGTTACAAGTCGAATCTGCTGATCATATTGAGGAATTACGTGAAAAATTGGTTCAATTGCTAACCAGGTTTTCAAAGCTGCTTGCCCTGTTCCAGTCGAATAGCGATTTGACCAATAATTATTTAGAGAAGACAGATGATTTAATAATGCTGTAAGTCTATCATCCGGTTTTGCTTCTTTGGATAGTTAGTATTCTATGGGGTCATATCAATAACCACTCTTTATTCAGCATGACCGGTACTCAATATGAACCAGTCGATAATCGTAAACGTCGTAATGCTGAAAATTACCAAGACTTGGCCGATGCAATTGATAAATTAATGGATGGTAATATGAAAACACAGGACGCTGTATTATCGTACCAAACCGATCTTATTCGAGATTTAATGGCGTCTCAAAACACCACAGCTATAATTGACGAACATTTTCTACTATTATTGCGCGAAATCCAAAAAGGCTATCAGGACGTTCTAGTTATGGTGCATCAGCAAATTCTCAAACCATCTTGTCCTACAGTGACTCCCATTCTCCAGAATCAGACTTGGGGACTGATTGTCTCAGCCGTGACTAATGTGCTGCTTCTCTGCTATGTTTTCTTTCAAAGGTAACCGTTTTCTAAGAAAGCCGATCTCACCTGGTCTCAGAATAAAATTAACGTCGTATTTATAGCGCCACCTCGAAAAAGAATCTGCCTCACCGTAAAGAAACGCTCTCTATCGCCTCTCAACGGGGGTCTGCCATCATATAAAACGCGTAAGCATACATTATTATCATCAGCTGATATCAGATAACACTTTTCGAATTTTATAAAATAATCACTGTTCCAGATCCAAAAAACGCATCCTCCAGCTTGTTATGAGTCAAAACACCCTTGCACAAATGGCTCTTGCTCAAATTCCGTTTGCCCAGATTACAACAATGACCGAACAGCAGAAAACCGTCGTCCACTACGAACTTTATCCGTTATTAAAACCATTTCGCGTCTTCCGTAAAGTTTCACTTCCGGATCTTTGTGGATGTCCCAATTTCGGTCGCTGTCTATGTTACGTCTCTTTTATTCGCTCAGAGATGATCGATCAGTTCTGGGGCGATCCACAAGATTTCGAAATCTTAGCCTTCTGGATGCGGAATTAAAATCATCCCCTTTTTCATTTACAAATGACTGTCAATTTTAATTCCAGTTGTCACATAAAACCGATCTATCCTCGTTAAATAATCTTCTGTCATTCAAGAAAGCCCACCTCGCGCTTTTAACGACCATTCAACTGTCAACTAGTGCCATTGTGTCTCTAGAAAATACCTCTGCAACCAAATTAGATCAAATAAATTCAATAAAAACAGCCACACACTTTCGTAAAAAGGTTCACTAATTTATTCAGTCAGTCATAAAGAACTTTTTCAGCAATTTCGTGGGGCATGATTTCGCACTTCAAGTATCTTACCAAAAATTCATGGATTTATTATCTCGCCAATCTTCCGCATAAGAGCTGAAAAGCCGGTCTGCATTTGTAGAACGGAGCGGTTCATGAAGAAGTTCCAGATTAGCGTCCGCGTCCCGTACAACTTCCTTGATTGTGTCTTTATCAACCCCAGGTACGTAAGTGAGCGCCGGAAATGCATTTTTTCCTAATTGAAAGGTTATGAAACCTGTAAAATCCCAAAAACGATCATAACTAGGCCCCGTCATTCGTGAATAGAAAATCACATATCGAAATTCCCAGAAGAGCGTTCTTCGTAACGGACCAAATTCTCTGGCAAACGGCTCGTGGTCAATATCAGCCATGAGAGCCCACATACCGTCCCCAATGGGAGTAGATATTCCATAAGGATCCATTGCCCAAATGTAATCATTAGCTACAATCGTAGGTGTCAACAAATCACCCACCGCCAAAACTGCATTACACGCCAGTTCAAGAAAACAGGCATTTGGATATGGACGGTTCTTGCGGCGTGCCCATTCAATCGTGCACATTTCACTGGTAGCCAAATAGAACAGGTACTTGATATTTCGTTCAAAAGTGAGAACGCATGTGGTCCCCAGGTCTAAACATTCACCGTCCCATGATTTTGCAATTTGTGCTACAACTATAAGCAAATGATTCAATCGGAAATGCAAGAATCCCATGTGTAAATTTCTAGCCTTGCTCGAATAACGTCGATAAAAATCGGCCAAAACTTTCCCAAAAGTAACAAACTTCTTATTGACCTTTTCAGTATCCGTTCTGGGTCGAGCAAGAGCACACAAGTCTCGAAATTTCGCTTCAGCCTTTTGAGCCATATTCAGGTAAGTTAACCAACCCTCACCCAAATTATGAATTTGTTCTCCATCCAGTGGACCATATTTTCTTTCAACGTAAATAATTTCAGTTACGAAATCTTCAGCGATAGTTCCACCACAGAGTTTCCGGTTCATAACCGTGTGGCGCATTCTGGGCAGACTATAGTTTTCTTGGTTACAAATCAACCGATTCATTCTTAAATATAAAACCCTTACGTTTGTATTATGAAAATTAAAAAACTTTTCTGTATTCTGTTCTCTAATCACGTGAATCTCTGTTTGGTAAATATAATTCTGACTTTCTTAACACATTAATTTCATAGCCAGAAATTACCCCACTCAAAAAATTGTTCGTCAGATAAACGTCACGATCGTCAACGATCTTTGAAAATGTACGATCTTTGAAAATGTACGAAAGTGAAAGTCTGAGATTTTAAAATAAAGAAAATTACCGTCGATCAGGTGTTGCGGAAAAACTCATCCATCCTTGTACTCTTGACAATTCGATTGTTGAAACAAGTTCTATCTTAGGTTAAAAACTTAGCTA
>SCLD01090140.1:0-13335 GCA_004367895.1 Oikopleura longicauda | reverse complement strand
TAAACTGTAGCCTGCACATTCATTTAGAGTTGAACTCTAGAATTTTTGAGCGGCTCCTGTAGCTGACACAATAGACATAGCGTCAGCTGACATGGCCCAATCGACGCGCCTAATCGATATCTCACTATAGCCGCGTTATCACGCTAGAGTCAACCAAGGGGAACGACTGACAGGCCTTCAAAAAACGGCTCAAACTGTACATTACACCCTTAATTAAGGAATCATGCATGGGACAAGGCGCCTGTACTGGATTAGTAAAAGTGCGCACCGTTGCTTGGGTGATTGTTGTCGGCGATGGTTTCTGTAATGTGGTTGATGGATTAACCTCGGCGGCATCGTTCAACGTGTCATTTTCAAAGGGCATAACGGTTATGCTGGCCGTGTTCATGCAAGAGTTGCCGCATCGATGGGGATTGTTTAATTACACTTGCTCTAATGCTTTCACGTGTGATGTCAATTAGAACTTAAACTGCAGTAAACGTTCGGTTCAGTCGTTCGCGTCAAATTTAAACCCCCTTATCTATCTATGTTCGTCAAACCTAAGTACTCATCGTGACAATCCCGCTCGTTAGAATTGGCGACTACGCAGTTTTGGTAAACGCTGGAATGACGCCGTTTCAGGCGACACTGTTCAATTTGATTTCGACTGGCACTGCCTACCTTGGCTGTTTGATCGGTCTACTCCTGCTGGACAGTGGCGCCATCGAGCCTGCGTATATCTTCGCCATCGGGACTGGCATCTTTCTTTATGTGGCGGTTGGCGCGTTGACTCCTGAGTTGGCCGAGGCCGAGGAGATATCGGTTGCGAAAGGCGTAAGTCGAACGGTAAGTAATTGCTCGAATATACTATAGTTCAAACATAAATGGCCTAGTTTGAGATAGTTGTCTTATAAACGTTTCTATTCAGACGGTGTTCGGCTTACAAAATGGTGGCATCTTCTTCGGATTCGCCATTATCCTGCTTTTCTCCAAGTACGCTGACGACATGTTCCCCGAACCTGACAACACGGTCGGCTGTTGATGACACGATGTTAAAATCACTCAGGTATAATAAAACCGGGTTGACGGTTTCCGCCAAATGGCATCTGAGAGTGGTGCATTACGAGTGGCGACCGTCTATTTGCTCATTGACTAATAAACTGTAGTACTTAGTTTCAACTTTATTTCAACTTCAAATCAAGTATTGAATCATCTGGTCAGACACCAATCTGACATTCTTCTCAAAATAACTCACATTCTATTGCAACAAGTTCTTTGAATCACATGAGAAGTGGTGACGTAGGCCAGGGAAGTACTTGTCTGTTTATAATGACAACGTTCAGTATTATTAGTAAGTGTCTGATGGAGCGCCAGTGAGTTACATGGTGCAAATTAATTGATAGCCTGGCTGTGGTGCGTTTTATGGTGCGTCATGGTTAAGTCGCTACCCCAGATTGCTGCCATACTTTGTGTGCTCTAGCTTTCGGCTATTTCTGACCCAAAAGGGCCAATTGTCATGGGGCGTGTTCTATTCGTATATGCTCTGTATAGAATAAAGCTGCACTATATCGAGGCCTGAATTGTGCGACAGCTGCCTTTGTCAAATCTGCATGTTAATGTTCCACCGTTCCCTGTCTCCGGTGGCCGCACCGTTAAGCAAATTGTGTTAACGAGCGATTAAGCGCTCGGCTAATCACCGCCACTTTGGGAGCCACAAGTCTATCGACACTGGGTTGAACGTGCCTTACTTATAATACCCGAAAAAAGCTTGCACGCAGTGTATACTCCGTTGTTTTCGGTTTTTAGGCATTTTCACCTATAGACAAATTAAAACAGAGTACAAAACGTTTTCAGTACTTTGGCATCACTCAGTTTCAACTTGAGTAGTTTATGTGGAGGAGGCATCCGATCACATGAATATGGTTCTAGAAGCAGAATGATGTGATGTTTCACCGCCATCTAACGCCGTGGTGATGCTTGGCAATCAGTCAGGTAAAAAAAGTCGTAGATTCGAGCGAACTATTTTACCATCAACACACACCGCAACCTTGTCAGAATTAAGCCCGGGGCCATGTCTCGCCACCAATTCTCTTGAAATCCTACTTTCGCAACAATTTTAGAACATGCTCTTCTGAGACTAATTACGGCTTGATGGTCGTATTTGAACGAAGTTTGTCCTATCAGTTCGAAAGTTTATGTCACGTTGAGCTCAGTTGTAAAATTTCATATAAGAACTCATACAAAAAACATTTGTACACTAAGAGCGTCCATTTTGGACAGCTTGAAACCCTCAAAAGCATTCACCACTCCCTTCTACTGACGAATAGGACTCGTCAATGGGTGAATACACGTTAATACGTGTTGTCAAAACTAGCCCAATGAACAATTGTTGCCGATATAATAATGCCGGGTCTATGCCGGTTCTTTTGCCGGACAAAAAGTTATTAACATTTAATTGACGTCAATTCCGAGGCCACCCAGTGCTCCACGTTCTTGAGAGTATGCTTAATACCAAGGGACGTTCAACGTGGGGGTCGTTATAGTGTGGTGGAGAAAGAGTGGTGTGCTCTACCACCACCCGCTTATGAGCCCGGGGCGTCATCGGGCGTTATACCGTATCCCCCCGTATAAAAGCATGGGTAGCTCGTCAAATCGTCACTTGAACATACGGTTCAATTCCAAATCAAACCAAACAACAACCCCTTTTCAAAATGAAACTTCTTTTTGCTGCCGTCGCTACCGCCTATGGTGAGTCAACTTTTAAAATACGTGAACAATTTATTAATTCAATACTTCAGCTCAAGAGCGTGTCGTTCTTGACAAGGCTGCCAGCGAGAAAGGCGCATTCTCTGCCTCATGTGGTAACAACAACAACTGTCACCTTGAAGGCCAAAACAACTCCTTCTACCAGTCGGGACCAACTGGCGGATGCTACTGCGATGAAGCCTGTCACACGAAGTACAACGATTGCTGCCACGATATGTTGTACCAATGCTACAACGGTGAGGTGGACGGACTCTGTCCCTCATCCAAGTGCTACCACCAAAACGATCAATGGTACCACGGCAAAGATACCTCCATCACCTGCACGATGAATAACGAAGACTGCTTGAAGACCACTTGCTCCATGTCTGGCATGACTGTCGAGCTCGACGTTGATCTTTTCCACACCAACGACCAGAACGCTGACAGCTTTGTCAATCAGCTGAAGGCCGGCACCCGTAATCTTTCCATGAACGGCGTCGACTTGCCCAGCAACGCATGGACCGCATCTGGTGGCATCATCACCGTCAACGTTGACTACGCCGGCTCCAACATTTCCCCCACCTCGTCAACTGACTCTAACGGCAAAAAATTCATCCACTACGCGGTCTCCTTCGCATCCGACGGAAACCATCCAGGTTTCCCAGTGATCGAGTTCTACGTCGATACCCAAATCAACGCTGAGTGCAAGTACTCAGCCGATGTCATCATGGAGGCTGACGGCTTCTGGGTCAACCAGGAGGATGTCTCAATGGACCTCTCTGCCGATGGTGACCTCTCAGCCGAGTGCGACTGCAAGTTCTACGAGGATGCCGCCCGCACCAACCAAATCATGGCACACAACATCGTCAACATGGGTGAGATGCTCTACGGAGAGGTCTCATGCAACAAGATGCACGGTCTCAACTACAAACTGACCGGTGTTGACGTGTCTGACCCCAATGACGCCAACAACACATACGATGTTGTTGCTAACGCCGCCACCGTCAGCTACGCCGTGAACCCACTCACTGGCGTTGCCGCCACCGGTGACAATGTCGACTTCGAGTACTTGTCATTCGGTTTCCAGTCATACGGCGGTGGTGGAAACCAGAACGAAGTCAACGTTCAGTGTTCGGTTGAGCTCGAGCTCGCATAATGCCTTCACTGTTGGCAATTACGATGTGATTGTATGATCAAATCTTTTTCTGGTCACTTTAAGATACAACTGTCCTTTTATTCCCCGAATAAAATGTTCTACTATAAAATAATTGTGTTCTTCTTCAATTGCATTGTCAAAAGCGCTTCACTGATTTAGTTAAGCTGCTTGTTTAGAAGTGTTATTAAGCAGAAAAACGGGGAGGAACGTTAAAAAAGAAAGCGATGTTTTAAAAAACGTGGAGCTGATAAGGTGTAGTGCATAGAGGGTCTCTACCACCACCCGATTATTAGCCCGAGGCATCTTTTTCATAGGGCCTATGAAGCCCTATATAAAGGCCGACTTTTCAGCATTTCGTCACTTGAACATACGGTTCAATTCCTAATCAAACTAAGAAACAACTTCTTTACAAGATGAAACTTCTTTTCGCCACCGTCGCTGTCGCCTATGGTGAGTTTAACTTTCGAAAGCATGGACTATGTACTAATTATGCTATTTAGCTCAAGATAAGCGTCAAGTACTCAACAAGGACGATGGAGACAAAGCAGCGCACCATGCCTCATGCAAGAACAACAACAACTGTTACCTTGATGGCCAAAACAACTCCTACTACCAGTCGGGACCACAGGGCGGATGCTACTGTGATAAAGCCTGTCACACGAAGTACAACGATTGCTGCCACGACATGGAGTACCAATGCTACAACGGTGTTGAAGACACACTCTGTCCCTCAGCCAAGTGCTACAAGCAAAACACCCAATGGATGCACGGCGAGGATCCCGCAACCGACATCGAGTGCGAGATGGACAACGACTCGTGCTTGTCAACCAGATGCAGTGCTCGCAGCATGACGGTTACGCTCGACACCGAGCTCTTCCACGCCAACTCGTACAAAGAGGGCGCATTCATCGAGCTCTTGGAATCTGGCGATCGCTCCCTCCATTTGAACGGTCAACAGTTGTCTAACAACGACTGGTCCAACAATGGTAGTGGCGGCATCGTTGTCGAAGTCGACTACGCTGCTTGGAGTGTCCAGCCAACCTTGACCACCGTAAATGGCGAACCATTCATCACCTACACGGCCAAATTCACCTCAATGGGTAATAACGACGATCCCTCGAACGTTATTGAGTTCTTCGTCGACCACACGATTGATGCCTCGTGCAACTACGACCCCGAGGTCAAAGTCGATGCCAGCTTCTGGGTCAACCAGGAAGACGTCTTCATGGAGATCGCCAAGGACGGCGAATTGGGCGAAATGTTCGACTGCAAGTTCTTCGAGGATGCCACCCGCAAAAATGAAATCAAGAAGCACAACATCGTCAACATGGGTGAGATGCTCTACGGACAAGTCGACTCGAACACGGTTCTCTACGGTCTTGGATACAAGCTGAGCGGTGTTGTCGTCTCTGACCCCCAGAACGCCGCCAACACCTACGATGTCGTGGCCAACGCCGCCACCGTCAACTACTCAGTCGACCCAGTTAACAGCCAGGCATCGACTGGTTCCGACATCTTCTTCGAGTACTTGTCATTCGGTTTCGAGACCTACGGCGTGCCAAATGGCAACCAAAACGAACTCAAGATCGAATGCCAGGTTAGCCTGTTTATTGAAGAGTAAATCACGATGTGATTGCAGGATCAGATATTTTTTTTGTCCTGACCATTTTAAGAAACAACTGTCCTTTTATTCCCCGAATAAAATGTTTACCAATAATAACCATGTTGTGCGTTTGTTTGTTGTAAATTGAAAAGTGAATGTCAGTTTTATATTTAAGTGATTGGCTTGAGCTAATTGTTAAAAGCTATTGTAAGGCAAGGTATAAAACGCACGAGAGTTACCAGCTCAGAATAAATCGCTTCAAGTGGACATGATATTTGGAAGCTCGCTCAGCGTGTCTATTATTCTGACAACACCACCATCACCATCGGTCTCACCATACCGCCGTGTTGCCCTGGGCAATGCCTTAATAGTTCATACTCGATAGCTTAATGTAAGTAACCCGCACACTCTCGTCTGTCAGTTTATATTTGAAGCGTTGAGCAGACTTGGTGTGGTGTGTTTCACAAATACGGTATTATCTCCGATCTCGCCTCGAATGCGTCGTTCGTCCTTGAATTGACATTTAGGCTTTACTTGATGCTGACCATTGCCAATGATACATCCAAATGGGCGCGGTTGGGTAGCGCAGTGGTGGTAAGTAAGGAAGGTACTGTATCGTACGATTTCGAGCCACGGGTGAACACCACCATGATGTACATGCAGAATGTGATGACACTAAATTATAGCGTTGCATACAACCCTCGTTTTATCGAGCTAAGGGCTGATTCAAATGTACAACAATCGGGCATTGTACTGTTAAGCTGGATAAGCAGCTAGAACAAAGCATAGAAGCGCACCCTTTCCCGACTCTGACGGAGCACGTTGTGCTTCGAGTTAAATCAATAGTGGACCCAAAAAACTTGGTGAAGGTATCCGGTGAGCACTGGGACAAGTTAAATGGTCACGATGGTAACTGACAACAAACAAGCATACCCAGTTGTACAGCCACCGAAAATGACGATAACTTTGACCATGTTTTCGTCCTCCATTTTTTCTCTCTTTGACTTGAAGACTAAGTGAAATTAAATCCTCGGTTGCGCCTCAGTCTGTAACAGAGTGAAGATAATGTCTCGTTTGATACATGTCCACAAACGTGTGTGTGTGTGTCTTCCCCGGAGAATACAATAATAATTTACACGTTTATAAATCTCAGTACAGTACAAGATAAAGCAGCAAAACGATATTGCTCAGTAGTCTCGTTGTAGTCAGTATTGTTGCACTGCTTCTTGTTGGCGTGTCCATTGAGTACGCCATGCCATGGATCCCAACTGGCAAGTAATCAACTGGATACTCGAGCTCGGCAATCAGTGACAAATCACTTTAAAGAAATTAACGAATTAGAAAATGGCCAAGTTCACGTTTTGAGACTCACCTTGCATCGAGTATTGTCACTCGCGGTCGCTTGTCAGTGGTGAGTGAAAGCCATTGATTGATGACGACACCATCATCCTCGTCACCTCCATCTGTTGGAGATGGCCGCGGAACAAAGATACCCTCGCCAATGACATACCCACTCTTACATCGACAAATCGTCTCACCCGTTTCAATATCGAGTTTGTACAACGAGTCAACGTTGAAGACCTGACGGAAGCCGGCCACCCAGGCATAGTTGTACTTGTGTTTACTTAAAAAACAATGTCATAATACTGTCTTATATAAGTGCACAGTGACCTTATTATCAGAATAGGCAAATAAGTCAAGAAGAAGAAGAAGAATAAGTAGACTCACTTAACTGTATCACGGTTAACCATGGGAAAGTCGGCGCCACCATGGGGCAGTTGACCGTCTTTATGCATTAATTGTGGTGTTAACATTGAATCGTTCTCATCACTCAACCTGAGCTCGTAACGTGTCGGATATTGGACGGGCGCGACATGATTGTAAACGTTCATCAAATCATCATAGTCGCCAGTTAAATTGGCGAACCAGACCGTGCCGAACTGTTTCCCATGGGGCGCACTGGTGACATCATAAATAATCTGTAAATGAAATTAACGTCACAGGTTAGTAGATAAGAGAACAAACCGTATCTGTATCATGTTCGAACGCGTTCAATACGTGGAATGACATGTTCGGCGGTGCTTTGAACCGTTTCGTCAGCTCACCCGTATGACGGTTGACGACATAGAAGACGCCTTCCGCATCGTCTTCATAAGCGGCGCCAAATGCAAGTGGCTGCTGGTCCATCATGAGTTGTGGCATTTTTAGGAAGTCAATTTTCATGCTCAACAGGGCGAAGACAATATAATTCTCGGTGATGGCAAAATCGTGGAAGTAATCCTGTTTATAATCCAACTTCATCGGATTGTTATGCTCGCCATCAACCTCGAAAATGATTTCACCATCACCCCAGATATCGTCAATTGTGTCTTGTTCGTTGGTAGTATCAAGTCGCGTGCTCCCTGCATTCGGTATTTTGTACATGACATATCTGATTTTTGGCATTTTGTCACCAGTCAAACACGTTATCGACATGATTAACTCATCCGTGTCAGGATCGTAACGTGAATGGGCCAAATGCGTCGCCACAGTGGCACATTTCGTTGTGTCACTATTCTTGAACAGTGTTCGCGGGAGCAGCTCACCCATGTTAATACCACGCTTGCCTTTTAGTGTGATCGGATCCACCTCCCAAATGTGATACGTCTCGCCACTGGCGAAGAGACGGCCGCGAACGGCAAAGAAAGATACATAGGCATTATCAGAGACAAACTCAGGCGTCTGCAGCCAATCGGCCATGTTCGTCTCATTAACCCACTCGGGCTGGCCCCATGTGCCCATTTCGGGCGTGACAATGCCATTTGCCTCCTCATTCCACTGATGATGTAGCGAGCCTTGATATGTGCTTTGAAATGTGGCCTCGCCATTTTTGAAGGACGTCCGCTGAAACATGGCCATTGGATCGCCCAAATTCGCATATGTATCATTACCAAACTCGAACTTGCCCGGCCCAGTCCGGAACCAGTGCGTCTCCAACCACTCGGGCACTTTGCCATGGATCACCTTTAATTTGGTCTCCGTTTCAACCAGTTGCGCCGTTTGATAAATGTTGCGCAGGTTGTACTCGAACTCATGAGGCCCGGTTGTTGCCGTCGTCGCTGTACACTGCTCGACATCGGGCTCTAATGCCAGGGCAAATGTTGAAAGGTGAAACAGTCTCATTGCGTTATTTAGTAGTCAGTTCAGACAGTTTTTGTAGACTCCCATCTGGTAATAAAAAATCTCGAGACTGGTCTTCTTATCACAAGCAAATATTAACTTGGTTTGATGGGCAGTGCTGAGTTGGAGAAAACATGCGCATGTTTAATTACGCCGCGGGGGCAACGTCGGGTCGCTCTTTTCAGCTCACCTTTATTCGAACTTTGGATGGTTTTTTTTTCGAACTCGTGATGTTTTAATGTCGGTAGGAGGCTTTTGTCACTCGTAAAGTACTTATTTTACGGTTTGTTTCCAATTGATAGTATTCGCATCTCAACAATAAGCTGTTACATAATTACTACTTCCGCAGACATATTTGCATTAAAAGCAAACAGCAGTTACCACAAAGGTAACACTCTTATGTAATACCAAGTCCAATACCACACAAGTACACAAGTGCTAATTTCGTAAATAACCGTCCGATCAACTGATGCGTAGTTAAAGTAAAAGATTTATATGACTGATTTTATTGGACGGATTCCATAAAAGCCTCAATACCGATGTTGAGTAGTGCCAAGATAAAGGCAATAATCGCGGCAACAGTTCGATGAACGGACTTTTGATTCTTCTTGTAGATCATTTCTTGCAAGTCCTTCTTGGTATGATTGACATCATCGTTCTTCCACTGATCGCCAACGAAACCCTTCACCTTGTCGCCGACTTTGCCATTCGCATCATCAACAGCATCAATAATTGCATCTCCCATCGCATGCATGTCATCAGTAGTTTTCTTGACCACTTGATCCGTGCTCAGCCCTTTGACTTTGCCGTCCTTACTGATCAGCTCTTCCGAGCCCACCTTATTCTTGTTGCGACAGATGAATTCGGTAATGGTGATCACGCCATACGCGAGCCCAAGAAAGAGTGAGACGCCAATGCCTTTAATTTAAATGTTAAATAATGTCACACTCCGACGTCGCTACTTAGTCGGCCCTAGTACTGGTAGACTTACCGGCGATAATTCCTTGGTACATTTTTGATTGCTCGGACCACGGGTCACATTGTAAGTTGGCGATAGTCTTCGGTCCCAACTGATTCAACACGGCCAGCTCCTTGTACTTCTTTGAGCATGACTTGAGACTAAGCAAGTGCTTCAGTTGGAGCGCATTTTGAATGAACAGTGACGTGTTCATTGCCGACGAGCCAGCGGCGGTCACTTTTTGTGAGCTTTCGGCTTTTTGCTCGAGTCTGTCTTTAGACGATGCATTTTCTTCCTTGATCGGTTCAAGAAAACTTGTTTGGTTGCTGGCTATTAAAAGGTTGAAATGTAGTTGACATTTATTCTCTTGAATTAAACTCACTTCTACTAGCCATGGCGAACTGTGAATGGTGAGATTTACGTAGTAAAAAAGCCGAGAAAATAGTTGAGACAGTAGAGAGCCTATACATTACCTGTAAATTACGACCACATAGCTCGCGGAGATTTTTTTAAGTAGATCAAGATAAAAGTGAACGAACACAATAAAGAGCTTTTTTCCGAATGAGTCAAAACCAGGTATGTAAGTATCAGAACAATTTAAGAACAATTATGGAACAATTATGGTAATGAAAGGATGGCTCAATACGGCTCAACCGTCGGCCAACACTATCCCAGCAGTCAGTTGACAAAGATAAGTCCGTTCAAAAGGAGAAGAAGAACAAATGGAAGACTTACAAGGAGCAACAGAGCAAGAACAGTAAGTCTGAATTAAGTGGAAAGTCTCCAAAGTGACATGTCAAGTGTACCGAGTGCCGCTTGAACACCACGGCCAGGCCGAAAACGATCAAAAAATAACCACATCGGGCGGTGCGGCAATTAATCTGGCTGTTTTCGTGCAGAATGTTCAACAGTTGCGTCGGTTACTCTCGCCAACACTGTGCAATACGCTTTACAAAGAGCAAGAGGCGAACAAGAACATTGTCCTGACGCAACTGTCCAAGTTGCTCAATGATCAGCTCGGCACTCAGCTCAACGTTACTGGGCTAAATTTCACCGAATTAGTCACACCCACCGAGTGCGACGAGTTCGAAGAGCGTTCATCAGTCGAAAAGGTGCCCTTTATATTGCTGTGCATCTCGATCTCTCTCCAACTCGGCGTCGGCCTCCTCCAACATGGCGAGGCCCTCATTTTCCGTCTGACTGGGGCCGAGGTCTACGAGCCGGATATCGATGATGAAGTATCACAAAACGAGCACAATGAAAAGGCAATTAAAAAGCGTCTGATTATTCGGACACTGACGGCGGTGGCGGCGTTCATCATTGCCATTCTCACCATGATCATTGGCGCATTTGAGGAATCATAACCAATTATGAACACCTGGTCCTAAAAATACAATTTAATGACTGTGCACCCCCTTTTCTGAAACATCGAAAGCCCTCAATAATGAGGCGGAATAAAATACATACATAGATACAATTACTTCCTTCGACAATCAATTTTCTTTTAATAAACTTCATCGAAAAGCACATTTTGTAATTGATTGATAGGGGGTTATTAGTACTGTTTTTACGATGTCTACGGCAGATTTGGCATTATAATTTATCGTATTTAACTACCACCAAACAGTTTTTGTACCTTAAAGATGTTGTAAGCTTTTAAACTGTGTGGATATAGTCATTTTTGACGATAGATCACCAGCTGCTATTAGGAAGCCCGTCACTGTGCCGTTCACATTTCTGACGAATGAATCGATACAAGTTTAATAATGTCCATTTAACAAGTGTAAATCGTTGATCAGAGGAGTTTGTTATCCCCGATAACCTCTCCAACATGTATAAATGTCAAATCGGTTCGCGGACAGTGCCCGTGCCACTTCACGTGTGATCAAAATGCAATTGCCCAGTCAGACCCGTTTCGAGTGTCCGTTTCAGATGCTGCTCTTCAATTACCTGACGCAAACGAGCCCATAATCAATAGCTCAACGCACCGCATCACGAATGCGCGCCGCAGAGATGAAGTCACATTAAAAAACAAAATAGTGCTTCAAAGAAAAAACTTTTTTTCTTTGAGCTGTCACACAGTTTAGCATGTGAGATGTCTAAAATGGATTCAGACAGGTAGTAAGACGAAGTGAGCTTTGTTTCAATCAATTGAAAAGTGAGAGCCAAGTCAACTTTCAGTAAGCGCAACTTGCTCAAAGTGGTGATCATTATGACGAGTCTGTTCATGTGCGGCCTTGTCACCGGTCTGCTCTGTTTCTATCAGACGACGCGCGAGCGACCCTTTCAATCGGTCGATTGCGAGGGCGTCGACCCATACGACATTGTCAATGTAAGTTGAACATTAAAAGTCGTTGCTCTGGAATACAAAACTAAGAAACTATCGACCAAAGCGCGAAAAATGATGAGTGACAAAGCGGACCCGGGTGATATGCTGACGACGGATGCATGTAACTAAAGTAGTAGCATCTGTATCTGTGCCAAATTACTTGAAACATGACCGATTCTCACGTCATGATGATGAGTACAGTTCATTCGATTAATTAGTTTAACTGTTTAAAGTATCGCATTATGCAGATGTCACGACGACCTTGACCTTTATAACGTGTTTATTGAAAAATTTTATTGAGCTCTACTCACTCAATAGTATAGCAGTGATACTTAATGTGTTTTTTAAACTCTAACAAAAGTCATCCGGAACAGCAAAGGCAGCGGGCGACAAGAAGGCCTGCGTGTTGGATATATTGACGCATTCGATGCCACTCGTGCCGACTAATGTACACTTTTCAGTCGGCGTCACCTTATCCCAGTTGGACGGCCGTTCAGTACCCCCGCCAACAATGTAGAACGCGTTGTTGATGATTGTGACGGCGGCGGATTCGCGTGCCACGGTCAACTGGCCAAGTTGTGTCCATTTGTTTGAGCGTGGCGAAAAGCGCGCAATCTCATTCATCATATCACCATACATGTCAACGCCGTACCGTTGCAATCCACCGAATGAGTAGAAATCGCCACCCATTTCAACCAGTCCGGGCCAGGAGATTTCAGGTCGGAATGGATAGGCCGCAGTTGCCGACCACTCACCAGTGGCAAATGTGTACAACTCGGCACGGTTGTGATCATCGCTACCAAGTGCAAGCATTTGATCTTAATAAGTTTAAAAAACCAAGCAACAAAGCAATTACAACTCACCGTCGTTTGATGCGACTCTACCGTAAAGATGCACAAATCGGGACGTCTCAATCTCTGTAAACTTGCCAAGCGGAGTCGAAGACCGGCGACATTGGCGATAGTCACCGGGGCGGTACTGACTGAAGCACAAATAGATTTCATCGTCATTATTGACCGTGCACCCGCCAGCCGAGTGACCGAAATCGAGCTGGCCAATGACATCAAGTTGGCAGCCATTGATTTGAACAATTTGCTGTGTCCGTGCTTCACCGCCAAAAATCAACATTTGATTCTTCCACACCACAGAGCATGACTCGTTTACTTCGGCGAGTTGACCGACTTCAACATTCGACGGCAGCACGGCGCCATCGCTTGTCTGGATTTTAACTGTCGGAACAATGTCGGGGTAAAAGGGATCCCAGAATATGGCGAGTATTGACGTTGGATTGCGCCACGATGGGCATTCATAGTTCTCGCATGGACAACCGTTCGCGCAGCCCGATTCACAGGGGCAATTGTTCGTGTCTTTCGTATAGTCACGATTGCACGCCGAGCGACAGTTAG
>SCLD01090129.1:0-13335 GCA_004367895.1 Oikopleura longicauda | reverse complement strand
GAATCGAAATTTTTGAAAATTTCATTTTAACACCATTGAGTTAGGTTAACATGCTTCAATATTTATTATATAACATTAAACTAGTTTCAACCAGACGTCACGACGGTGGACCAGGAAAATCCGGACAGCACTTTCTTGTTCTTGTTCGCCCAGACAGACGGACACCGGACTGGCTTTTTTCCGGACTGAATTTTTTCTGGAAAATCAGGACAAAACGTGATAAGGACAGGACACGGACAGTGCTGTCGGCCAACGTCTTGTTTCAACCGGTTAAAACTGACAACACTTTTTCTGCATTTTCGAGGAAAAAAGTACTCATCTATGACAGAAATATAAATGGAAATGAAAAAATAATTACAGAAATGACTTCCGAAATGTATCAATTATTTTACTCGACTGTTCACAGTGTTCACTAAGTAGATAACTATATTTTCATTATAAATCATACATATCCGTGGTCAAGTTCACATTTATTCTCAAAGACTTCAAGACTTCAGTCCGTATAAGACTTGTTTACAACGGCTAAATTATGGTCAAAGAAATTGATTGAAGTTGCACCAGAGAGTCCTCAGAAGGGATTTTAAATTCATGTTACGCTCTGATTGGACGAGCGCTCATTTAGTCACTCATCCATACAAAATGCGTCTTGCATCATTTTGAAACCCCGGCTAAGAAAACGAAACTAAGAACATCGAACTGGCCGCATTCAGAAATTGGAAGTCAATTCAGACCAAAGGATATTGGTGAAAATATTTCTTGGGATTTATCCGAAAATGGATCGCCATGCTATGAATCTGTCTATCGCTGGTACAGTGAATTATTTTATTACGATCCAGCTAACCTTGTCGGTCGTCGAGGGACTGAACCAATTGGTCATCTAACACAAATGCTATGGGCTAGTTCAACGGCGATTGGATGTGCTAGAACTCAAAAACTGATTAAGCAACCACCCAATTATGTCCCAAGATATCAAAGATCGGGCTATACAGTCTGTCATTATGCGCCACAAGGAAATATTGTCGGTCTTCAACATGAAAATTGGAATGATTTAGATTCCAAATACTGCTCTACATATGATAACTACACTGGAGAGAGCGAATGTGCTACTGGAGGCACTTGCCAAGGTAGATTTGTTTTTTCGTTGTGAATAGCCCAGATTATGGTCTATTTTAGGTCTTGAAGAATCATCAAATTGTGGATGTACGCGCCGTGAATCTGGTGTAGTTGTCCCAATGTGCTCAGGGAAATGTCTCATCGAATGTTTCAACCAATGGGATACCACCAATTACTGGCCAAAAACCTGTATGGGTACAAAATACTGTACCTGTGGTGTCAAGGGTGCTGTCTGTGAGTAAATGTTCTGAATAAGTCTGTCATTATCCGCGAGAATTATATCCCTCCCCGTTTTGTCTCTTGCACGCTCTCTGCACGATTTGCACGCTGATCAAATAGAACTTGATGGAGAGAAGACGGCTTCTGTCAAAATAGTAAAATACTTATAATTTGTAAATTTTATTAATCACCAGAGTAAACTCCAAAATAGAAATTCTAAGGATTTATATTTCTTTTGCTTTTGGGTTCTATAAACAGTTCTATATTAACGTCTGTCGATTTTTTTTTCGAGGGAATTTGGTATATGAAGTAAAACTCTTTAACTTTGAACTAATTTGTGATTACGCATGGGCTTGTCACACAGACAATTGAATCATCGCTTGTTTCTTTGTATGCTGTGGTGGTTTGAACTGTGTCGATTGTATTTTCAGTGGTCTCTTCGGAAGATTCATTTTCGTCAAACGTTGAGACCTCAGCAGGTTTTTCTTCAACATATCCAGATTCTTTGTTAGGTCGGATCTTGTTAAAGTCCAAAAGTGGTTTTTTGAAATCATCTACATCAAAATCCCGACATCCATAATATGATTTGAGCAAGCCACAATACTTTTTCCATCGATTACGTTGTAAATTCTTTTTCCTCTGAAATTATCAAAGTGGTCAAAATTGTAGAGTTATTAAATTCCAAATTTTTGAAAAAATTTCTCACTTTGGTAAGCCGTAAAAATTACCTGAACTTTACAACCGAATAAGAAATGATCAATCCAGTCAGTTACACCATTGGTCACTTGTTGCAGCAGCTTGCATGGATTTTCTCTATCCCCTAAAAGACTGAAAATTTTAGTTATTTTACATCCTATCTTAAAATAGGTATATTTGTTTATGACAAATAAGATCTTGAGGAGGGTAAAATTGAGTTCAGTTTAGGTTAACTTGTCCGAATTTCCGAAAAGTTATAAGAGACTGGGTCGTGTTTTTCTATTTTTAGCCGAAAATACACAAAATGTACAAAATAAGGAAGCGCGGACACGAATTTAGCGCCAGGATATATTTAAGACCAACGTTTATTACCATACTTATCTACTCAACTATAATCTTAAGTTCATGCTCTTCTAAAACACGATTATTTTACCCTACAGTTGCGTTTTAAACGTTAACCGTTTTAGTAACAGGGGTCAAGATAGTTTTTTTGTTGCAACATCATGACATATTTTTCCTGGTGGGCAACGTAATATTAAATTTAAAATGATAATTATCATCCAAAATTGGACTGATGATCCAAAATGTTTCAAACTCCGGAACAGAACAACGGTTCCGCCCGTTTGATTGGTCATTTCGACAATTTTACTTTATGTGGTCAAACTTCAAGTTTCTCTAAGAAAACTTCAAGGAACAAAAATATCATTCAGAGAATTTTAAATAATTATGGAAACGATTTTGAATTATTATAATCACGAATGGATGCCTTACGGTGAACCAATTTTTGAATTTTGGTCTCATACCGTCTCAATATATGCAAGTAAATAGATTACGTTTTATACAGTTTCTTCTACTGTAGAGGACTGTCAGGCAGCGATTAAATGTTACGTTCAATGTTGTCTTTAATGCATATTGTCCGCCAGGTGTCGGGACACTTTGTAAGAGCGTCTAAGTTCAAAATCAGACTCGAATAAATACAAAAATATGAGGACATAATAACGTTAAAACGTGTAAAATCATTAGAACTGGACATTTTACTTACTCGAAATCAAACAGTTTATCGCCAGGGAAGTCTCCTGCTGAGTCGCCTCGACCACATGTCTCGTAGGCGTTTTGCATTCGTTCGAAAGATTTTTCATATCGGTCTATCCCGTTGAAAATCCAAAATAAAGTTGCGTGATATTATATCAGTGATATACTTGGGACAGGTTGTAAGTGGTCCAGGGTGAACATTTATTTTGATACAAAATAAATCATGTAAAACGTCTTGATCTAATTTCATTTATGTTGTAATGTATGTTAAATATATCAAAAATGACCTGAAATCAAGACTTGGATCTTTATTTTAATATCAAGATACTAATTTATGGCCCCGTGAGGTTGTGCTAAGTTACGGTTGAAAGCGGCCGCTGTTCGGTCAAAAGTGTCCGATGGAAAAGCGGCCGATGTGCCTGAGGTTTAGGGTGAGTCACCGTTTTGATTGCTATGACAAGACTTTTTAAAGAAGAAGTTGTATAAACAAGAAATTTGTTTTATGAAGGAAATTCAATTTGAAAATTTGGATATTTATAAATAGGAGATGGGAATTGTTAAACACTAACGCTACCAATTATACGATGATGCGTGTCAACGAACGACTTTAACACGTGTAACTTAATTGAAGTAGTTTTGATCACAATTAACCTGAAGATGCAAAATACAGGCTGGTGATCTACAAGACGTGTGTGTGCATGTTAGGGGACGACTGTATTTTTGGTATTTTCAAGCGATCCTTTCCATTTCCGTTTGCTCTCGTCTGGCATTGTAAGGAACTGGCGATCAATCATTTTATTCAAAATATTTCCAACACGATTGAAAGGACGCATTGGATCCTCACATCAGTCTCACCAATGACCACAACCTTCCTCGAAATCAAAAAATATAAATTGATCACCTCGAAATATTCCGATGAAAAGGTCAAATTTTGATGATCAAAACTTTTTTAACTAAAAGACTGTGAGACTATCCTGATTCAGTTTTCTCAACCGCCGTTTTTCATCGTCGTCAGACAAATCATTATTACCACGCACTAAATCCAATCCAGTTTCTTCGCTGGTGGTTCCCAATCCCATCACAATATCGAAACCAGAAAAATCATTTGCCATATCATTATCTGATTGACTTGTTGACACATTTTCATTGTCGAGCAGAATGCCCTCAACAAACTTTAGAGGGTTCTTCGGACTTTTGTCATTCAAAAAAAATGATCGAATAACCCTTTCAAAGGGTCACGTTAGGGAACAAAATTCTATATTCAAACCCAGCTTGGAATCAGAACCCAGGAGCAATTCTTGATTTTCAATAAAATAGGTATCATTGTTTGATGTGGCTGCAGCATATGACAAATATCTCCAGTATATAAAACATCTCATTTTTTTAATTTTTGCTTTAAATCGAAAATTTAATTTAATACTTTTTTGATTTTGTATTTATAGCTTTGATCAGCTTGAATCAAACCTCATAGGTCAGCTGAAAGAAGTTGCAAGAAATTTGCAATTACAACCGGCTGTATCAAGAATCTGAGAAAAAAAAACAAATTGGTCCAATTAGAAGGTTCATTATCTTACCCACTTTTACTCTTAGCTGTTTCTCGTTAAGAATAGTTAAAAAAGGTACTTCAAAGCTGTACTTCAAAACTGTACTTCAAAACTGTACTAAGACTTAAACAATAACTATAATGGTATTTTATGACTAATTAATGCTTCCAGCTCAGTTTTTGATTGGCTAAACAGACATTTGTTCGATAGAAGTTAGTATTGAGATTATGCCATATTAGATTAATATAATGATATTACATGCCATGAAAATATACAGAATCTACGTTCTAATCCCCCTTTGTTCCTATTATAGTTTGAATTCCGATTCCTGATTCCAGGTGTGTTTCCGAAACAAATCGTGCAAAGTGTGTTCCATTTCAAAAACCCGTTTGTGTCATTTCAAAACTAATTTGGCGTAAGAAAAATATGTTTTCTTCGAGAGACGTTTAACTTAAAGATTTAAACCCAAAAACGTCCTAAAAAGAATCTGCGGAGACAATACCGGGTACTATTTCTATCAGCTGTAAATAACATGTTTCCGATGCGTTTAAATAACACCACTACAACATGCTAATCGAACTTGAATGCTCGCTCAATCAAGATGTCCACTCGCCCAAAGATCTTTTCTAAGAAGTCCGTTTGCTCCACGATAAGTTATTTCAATGAAAACAGATTTTTGTCAGTTGCTTGAAATCTAGACTTCCGGCTATTTTATTTTTCTTGGTTAAATTGAATCAGAGTAAGGTTAATAATATAATGTTGATGTGGGCTACTCAGTGGGCTGATTTCGATTTGAACAGTCTACTTCCGTTGTTATTTTTTGAGCATTCTAATATTTCCTCTCAAGGGTAATGGAGGTCAATCATGCATTTAGAATAGTTACGATTAGTTTAAAAAATAGTCCCCCTTTCCGTTCTTGTCCCGGTGGGCTTTTAATTTCTGGTTAGATTTACCGTGGTAGTAAATTCGATCGGAATCGATATAGCCACCGATGCACGGCTTATGCGAGAGGAAAATTTTTAACCACGTGAAAAAATCAGACCACAACCAACGGTGACCATTAAGGCCAAAACTCCCATGAACCGATGTGACAGAAAAATCACACATTGCAAATTATAATGTTTACACTTCAATTTCAACTTTAGAAAACATCGTTCGTGATACCGTATTTCTAATGTTTGCTATGAACCAAAATTCAAAATGAAAGTAAGACCTTGTTAGTCAAATCTAAAATTTTAGAAGCGAATTCTTCTAAATGAATATGATCCTATGAGTGCTAGCAAAAATAAAAAGTGGATTCTGTCAACCAAACCTTGTTCGAGCCTGTACCAAATATGAACCATGCTGCATGGGCCATGCAAATGGGTCATGCTAACGTCAATAACGTATAAAATAACACAATAAAAATTGGAATTTATTGCGTCAAAACTGAATTGTGCTAAAATTGAACAGATGGTCAGAATTCCCAATTCATTGACTTGATCCCTAGATTAAACCAATGCAATAGTTCTTTCAGTACTTAATTCAAAATATGAAGATTAATAATGTATCAATAAGTGAGATAAAATATTCAATTTAAAAAAATTAAAATCATGGAAAGCCAAGGGATAAGGGATTCCTCAATTTGGGTTCTCCCAGTGTTCCTTTGAACAAAAATACAAAAATTCTAGCAACGATTTCGGATCCAAGCAAAGATCATCATCATCGGGATGCACAGAGCAATCAACTTTTACGAGAAAATCAAGAAGAAACAAGGTTTGACTGTTAATACAATGAAAGTATGCAGTGGTCGACGACCACTGGTCCTTCATTGCAACGTTACTAAAAATTCTGCACCACCCACGCATTTTCTCCCTCCTCTCCCTTACACAATATTTGTGTCCACAGGGGTACAATTTTCCAAGGTATCAATTTCCGAGTTATCCCAGCGTTGAAATATTGACCCTCCTTGACGCTCTACAATGTATTGTGTCTTTTTCAAAATCAATGAGGTCCCTATAAATCTGACTGTTTGCGCGAACAGCCTCATTAGGACTAGACAACATGAATTCATGGTTGGTAGTATGTGACAGTGAGCCCACTTGGTTATCAATGAAATTTCAAAAAACTCGAAAAAAAGTCTTCGAAACAAAAAAAAAACGTTGAATCAAGAGCTCTAAGAAAAATAAATGGACGATGGCTGGTGAATATGAGTAAGTCTATAATATTCAGAGATATCATGATTTACAGGAAAAAAGTTTTATTTTAGAAATGCTCTATCCCTTGGAGTCATCAATATAGGAGAAAAGCTTGCAAATATGAATTAAGTGATTCATAATGATGAATTTATGAAATATTAAATGAATCAAAGAGCTTAATATAATAATGATAAATTATGTTGAGAAAACATAATTTTAATGACCGTACTCTTCATGATTTACGCCTTAAACAGTTTAAATTATATTATTTTTCTAAACCTCCCCCATTATTGTACGACTGAGAGGCTTTCAGTGAGAGCCCAATCAGATATGAAAAATCATAATACTAGAGATATGAATTATGAGTTTAGTTTCTGAACATAATTCTGTATTTTACAGAACCAAATCTAGGGTCAGTTTGGGGCGGGTTAGGTCAGGTCTCACCAACTCAGCACTTTATATTTTATGCGAACCCGATGTAATGGTACAAACATGTTAATGTACATATAATGTATATATATTTGAACTAAAAAATTGCTTCCGTTAGCTATAAACCTTATCTTAATTCTCGTATATCTAACAGTTTGACTCAGCTGTTCAATATGTTAAAACACATGATTGAAGGGTTCAGATTGAAGGGTTGCCAACCAGCGTTGTGACTGATTTATTGGGATTATTTATGGTGTTTTATCTTTTGCGGTCGAAAAACGACCACATGTAGATATTTCAGCTAAAGCAACTTTGTTCTATTCAGTATCATCGAGCTCAATCAGATAAATTTAATAAATGAGTATACTTATCGACCAAAGGTAAGAATGCCTATACCGTTTTTCTGGGACGATATAATCTGACAGTATGAAACACGTTTTATTTGACGATTGGTTAAGGTGCGGCAGAGTTTTATAGTTTTAGGTACTATAGTGTTCAGGTTATTTTTGCAATTTGATGAATTCGCCTTTTTTGATGTGAATAAGGGTGAATTGATGTAACGTCTAGAATTCGAGGTAGTCATGATTTGAGTGACACAGACTTAAGATTTCATTTAAATCCAGATGGCGAAACTAATGTCAAACTAACTGATGACTTACCTGGGTAGTAATGATGTATCGATGACATTTTTCAAAAATCTTTTTGGGTTCAATTTGACTCAGTTTACGAGTATGTTTGCACCTGCAGACCACTTAAGCGGATATACCAGTAACTATCAGTCTGAGCTTGTCCCATTTGATAACAGAAAGAAACCGAGATGTGGAGCGTTTGGGTGGATTCGGGACAGAAACAAGGACGCGGAGCATTGGCTTTACTGACTCATTAATATGAGTCATATAATATACTCTATATAGAACGTTTTTAAAACATCTATGAAGAATGTTTTGAATTTCCAACAGTATGTGGAGGCAAGGTATGATACATGCAGTATGATAATGATGGCAATCAGCATAACTTAGGTTATATGTGGTAGTTCGTTGAATAAGAGAAATCGGGAATTGAATTTGTTGAGCAATTTCTTCTAAAAACTGTTTTACGCTACGGTAACTTAGAGAGTTGAACGGATGGTTCATACTTTAATAATTCTAATCCCGTCCAGGAGTCTTTAGTCATTATCTCATTACAGCAATGATCATTTCAAAAATATTTCAGTAGGCTGAATTTTGAAAAGCTTCGCAATTATCTTAAAAGGCCGTTTGAAAGTATAATTTTAGTGTGTTTTTAAATCATAAATAGACTAAAACATTTTGTATCGAAATTGAAATTTTGAAAATATTTCAGCAGAGAATTATTGACCCTTCAACCCAGATTTCATCAGTATCAGTCCAGCAAGAGATACTGTATAGTTATGTTTTTTCTTGATTCCGGAAATCTTTTTTCATCTTAAATGGATATACACCATTTGGGTGACCCCTTAATGGACAAGAATTATACTTAACGCTTTCTTAATCTTCCTTCCTATCTTCCTGACTTCAAGTCCATGTGTAGACTTAGGAATAGCGATGAAAGAAATTTATTTTGATTTTATGAACCACCCTTAATGCTTCGTACTGGCGCTAATTCCTTTACAGACTCTGGTCTATCTTCTGATATTCTAGTGCCCACTCTAGAAAGTCTTTAGTGCTTGAGAGAAAATTCAGCTTCAGGGCGTTCAAGAACAACATGAACCCCGATCAGAATTTTAGACTTTGATCGAGATATCGACCTTATAATTGATCATTAACATTAGCCTTGATGAATGTCGTAAATCATATTCTGACCCCATCAATACTAAGGGCTTGGAAAAATCTCGATATTGTCTCTTACACGACGTGAAACTATAGTGTACCTATTTCAGATTGGGCAAAAGTCGAAGTCGAAAAAAAATAGTCGATTTTTTTTTCTCAGAAACGGTGGTTAAAGTAGTTTTACAATGAATTTCGTCAGGAATGAAGTGATTTTGAGAGAATTTTTTTTTCTATCTAACGAAAAGATATTATTTTTGGTGGGGGAATTTTGATTATAAAAAATCAGTCAGTTTCACTATTTGCAAGCTCCGCACTGGGGAGTATCGGAAAAGAATTGGACAATGGGAAACAAACATGCAAAGCTCTTTTTCCGACAGATGCAATTATGGCAGGCAATGGTATACATTGGCCTTTTAAGCGTCTTAACCGGAAGTTAACCGGAAATGAAATGAACGTTGTATACCATTAATAGCGATGTTGGCAGCTGCACCAGCTGGTATCTTGACTGTCATGCTTCTTTTCTCTCCACAACTTTATTCCGAAACTGGACTTGTTAAGGTGAAGAAATAATCGAGATTGACCTAAATTAATGAATAGCAAATGGTATCGAAATAAGGTTAACCCTGATTAAAGCTAGGCTTCGACGAACGCTGGATATCACAGTCCGTCCGCCACGTCCGCGATGCCTGATAAGCATTACCTTAACATTTTAAAAGCTTGTGCAGCTCGAATGACGTCATCAAACAGTACGGGACACTGTTCGGCAATGTGCAAAGTTGGCGAAGATTATAGATTAGCAGATTATTATTATATTAAATCATACTGCTTTGGTACTATGGAAGGGAAAAGGCGTGATTTATGTACTGAATTAGGAAGAATAATACCTAAATCCATATTTGATTTGATTTCATTTTCGCAATCGATCATAAGGAGATGATTTGTCGATCCATCTTATATAAAGACTGTCTATAAATGAGATGGTTAGTAATTGACCATTGGTTATTGACTTAATTGCCCAAAAAAAGACTGGGATACTAATGAAAATACCGGTGAATTGATACCAGACCAAGAACCTGTTAACTTGGTCAGATTCAAACTTTATCCTTATGTTCTTTTTGGATGTGCTGTCGTAGAAATGTTTCTAAATTCATAAAGTTTTTCAAAGTTTGGAAAAAAAATTCAAAAAATATTTTTGAAAACATGAAAAAGGCTCACTTGGTAAAATTCTTTGGACGGTCACAGTGACAGATCTCGCAGCGCAGACACAATATGTTATTGATGGTGTTGAAGAAGCTGTTGGAGAACTGATTGTCGGTGTTAAAGCAACAACAGTGTTCAAAGAAGCTTGCAATGAAGGCTCAAGAAAGGATTCCAATATTTTCATAACCTGACATCATTGATCAAAATTCCTTGTTAAGGATACTATAGTCATATCGAAATTTTCCTGACTTAAAATGGCTTATTGCATCACGGATGTCTGAAACCAAGGGTATGGCTTGAGTATGGCTATATTATCCTTAAATGTCTTGAAAAAATCCGTGAGAAGTGAATCAGGAGGGACATCGCTGGAAACTATAAAAGAAGAGGGTGGGAAGCAAAATGGCGGGACATATGTACCAAAAGGTGAGTATTGACCCGCTCTCACCAAAACATCGGGTTTTTGGGTTTCAAATGGGTTTTTATTGACTGAATAGGGTATAGTATCAATCTACCTTGATATACTACGTCCTTTTTTCGTCAATTAAAACTCAATTGCAATAAGTTAAACACTTTTCTCATTATTGGTTTTAAATATTTTGATAATGATGATTCTTATTAACCGCTCTGAAAACCCATCTACTCCAAAAATTCGACTGATAGAATTTTTGGCCAAAGATTTTTTAAAAAATCTCGTTGTGGATAGTAGTTTGGAATGTTTGGACTCATCAGCAGACAATAACAACAATTCTAAAGAGTTTCTTGAAATCGCTCCCGTTTCTGGTAAGACATAAGCTGCCCAGTTCAGTGACCTTATTGCATCGATTTTGGTCACCACTGTTCGAATAACAGTGTTCAGGCTGTTATTCGCGCCTGAATATTCAAAATATCAAGCCGATTTATCCCAAAAATTGACAAATTTTTAATTCGGAATCTCGCGAAGCGCACGCGATCGAACCGAAAAGCTGTTTTTTATTATTATTTTAAGTCCTAGAAGTCTTGCATCTAATCGGCTCTATTTGAATGTTTTCGGAATGCTTAATCATAGTAGAAATTGTCGACGGGATTGCGAGAGTGTTTTGTGAAAAATCTAAAACCATTGAGAAAAACTGTTAACTTATTAGGAAGAAACTCGGCTCGACGTGCGTCCGATCTGAGAAAGCATACTGGTCGCGCTTCATTCTCATACACTAATTTTGTGCTTCAAACTCATGGCATTCAAGAAGAAATGTGGAAGGAGATTCAAGCGTTCTGGAGGGAGAAAAAAGTATATGACAAATTCACCCAATTACGCAGGAAACATTTTCGACACTTTTTTCGAATTTGATAAATTATTAACACATTGGAGATTGAGAAAACTTGACCTTATCCTAATTTGGAAAAGGGCACCCACATTCAAAATGATCCGGTGCCAATGACGCGTAGGTGAATATTGCGTGGTCAAATTGCACAATTAACCTCTGGGACTAAATGAGAGGAGAGAGAAAAGGCGTGGGTGGTGCAAAACTTTAACAATACATTTATGTCCCAAGGGGTATTCGTCGTTTTTCGAAAATGTTTTTAAAGTGTTATGAACCAGCGTAGTAAATCGACTAAATTCGTTCGCACAGTGATCCTTAATCGACTCGCCCATTTTTTTATTTGCGTATTTTGTGCCGTTTCAATGTTCTATTTTTATGTTATTGATCTCATCGCCCGGGATGGACGTGATCTCAGGTAAACTTTGAATGGGTTGGACACCCTAAGTACCTTGCTTTCGACACCATTGTCATACTCCCTTTTCCAAATGAGTGTCAAACTATCGTATTTAATCTGTTACCCTTTTTTAGTTACACATACAACTGTCGTCTTCCAAGAACCTTCTGGGTAACAACAGAACAAGGTTATCTTCTTCAAACAACTCACTGTATCTTCACATCTCGAGCATCCCGTGAAATTCTTACACTTATTTTGTTTGCAATTTATATTGTCATGGCCACTGCTCAAATATTCTGGACAATTCATAATATCCATGCATGGAGAAATTGTTTCAGACTCGTTAGATTTTTACCTTTCGAAAGTATTCAAGACTTTACCGCTAGCAGAAATCAAATCACCGATCTTCATTTAATAATGGCTTTGGTCAAGGTCAATGAAGGATCACGTGATGTAAGTACATAATAACTTACCAACACCAGTACAGATTTCAATTTTCAATTTCAGACAATTTACTGTGCAATGAAAACTCTTGGTATTCTCGGTGATACCGATGTCGATATCGAAAGCTTCCTTCCAGTATTTTCCGAAGTCTTAGTTTGGTCTGCGACAGAAGAAGAAGGTGTCGATGACCTTGTCAGCAAAGTTGTCAAGCCAGCCGATGATAAAAAGTAACTGAAATGAGCCTCAAAAATACACAAATAATATGGAGAAAATGTTCAAAGAGGGCCTAATATAGGCGTGCCTTATAATTTCTATTGTATCAAGTGAAAGTGGAAGAAAAATTTAGAAAACTTTGTAAAAAAATTGATTGCCACATTCTTCTATTTTCACTTTGTATTGCTGTTTGAATAAAAAAAACTCATGACTGTAAAAAATGTTTTTAATAGTCATCATCGTCGTCGTCGTCGTCATCCTCCTTCTTGTCTTTCTCGAGGCTTTCATATTTCGGCTCTGGACCAGATGGTATATAAGCTTAATTTTACCAATGGTTAGTTATTGGAAAAATATGTGGCAATTTTAAGGCGTCCCATTGATTTTTCCAGACTTTCTCCGATTTTTACGAGAAATGTGTTCTAGACTAATTCGAGTATGCTGATTTCAAAAATTGTATTGATTTTGCTAACCCTGAACCAGAGGGCGTGTTGTCTGCTGATTATGAATCATCATTTTCTTTCTGCGCCAGACTTTTCAGTAAAAAACGGATTTAAGCTATTGCCGGCCGTTAAAAAATGGCATCTCAAAAACAAATTAAAAATGACAGGAACACCTTTGAGTTACTTGTCCGATAATTTACCTGCTGGACAACGATGCCGTTCCATGTTCATTGTACTCCAAAAGTTTCTTGGTAGAATCCATTTTGATCCTATGAAAACGGGACAGTGAGAGATACCCACTCTTGGATCAACATTTCCGTCAGGTAATAAGTTGTACCACATAATTGCC
>SCLD01090118.1:0-13338 GCA_004367895.1 Oikopleura longicauda | reverse complement strand
GGTTTTTTTGTCCACAAATGACGCTCCACGAGATTCCCAAAACAAATTTTTTAATTTTTTTGTGGATTTTTTGTCCACAAATGACGCTCCACGATATTCACAAAATGTGAGTTTTTTGTCCACAAATCACGGATAGGGGTTAAGAACAAAATAGGGTATCAAACAGTCCCATGTTCATCATTCATCATCTTAAAAGGTCCGCACAAGTTTTTTCGAGCCTAAAGGGTTACTTTACCGTATATTTCTATAAGAATGAAAAAATAAACCAAAATTTTGACTCGAACTCACATGTCGTATCCAAAATTACGGTGGTACTATCAGATGACTGTCAACATGCACGCCAATCACATATTCAATTCAAACGAGAAGAGAAACGATGTCTAATTCATGTTACGAATCTTTGTGAGGATTAAATTCTGAAGAAACTACCTCTTCTTATGCCATTCTTGAAAAAAATTGCGCCATTATTATATTAGTATGCAAATGGATCAAGATTTGTTGTAATTGATTCTAATACTGTTGCAGTATTCAGTTCATACTGTTGACAATCATCATTAAGGGTCGCTCAGCTCCGACAAATGATGAATAATAATCAGCTCTACTCAGAGCTTGCTGATATGGCTCGATTTTCGAGTTTCGTTCATTATATTTGATCGATGGTCACCGTGCAGCATTCGGTTCTGACCAGGGATGAAAGAACACGCAAATTGTTCGAGAACATGTTCGAGAACTTGTTCTTGTTCGCGAACAAGAACAGAACAAGAACATTAAAAATTTTTGATATCGAGAACAAGAACCGAACAAGAACAAAAATTATTGAGGTCAAGAACACTGTTCTTAGAATTGGACTCACTGATCCCTTGACCGCTATTTGGACCAAGATGACCGTTTTTCTCGTATTTAAAGTAACGGTCATTTCGGAAAACCAAAAGAGACCGTTAATAGAGATTGTGTATAACCAAAATGACCGTTGTTCTTTACCAAAATGACCGTTATTAGACCAAATTATATTTTGGAATTTCTTTTGTGAAAAAATATTTTGAACACCGAGAACGAGAACAGAACAAGAACCAAAAAAATATACGTGTTCTTTTATCCCTGGTTCTGACTATGTTTTTATTCAGGTTATTGAGCAATTCATTCGTCTTTTAATTCGAGTTTTAAAGCGAGTTTTGATCACTGCTTTGGACAAAATAGTAGCTGAAGATCGTCCAGAAGACTTTGGACCGTCGAAATTTCGTAAAGTTATTTAGGACCTATTCTATTTTGCCAAAAACAACTTAGGTCGGTGAATTTTTTTAAAAGGCCAAAACGTAAAATTCTGGTAAATTTAGACCACAAATCACGTGACCCCACCCTTTAAACGTCACCCATGTGACTCCAAACTACAGGGTTGTATAGACCTTACTAAGAAGTACATTATAAAACAAAAATAAAAAAAATGATGACTTCGGTAATCATGCTACGTATATCCTAGGTCGACCTATTTTGACCATCAAACATCGAATTTTTGTTTTGAGAACAATATCCAAAAGTAACCTTTCGGCTCGAAAATATTTTTGTTTAGGCATTTATGATAATCAGCAGATCAAATGAGTTCGATTTATACCCAATTTGGCTATTAAACATGAAATAAAAAATTTTGTGAAAAATGTCCGAAAGTAACCTTACGGCTCGAAAATAATTTTGAAAAGGCCTTTATGATTATCAGCAGATCAAATGGGTTCGATTTATACCCAATTTGGGTATTAAACATGAAATAAAAATTTTTGAGAAAAATGTCCGAAAGTAACCTTTCGGCTCAATAATTTCGATTTTTTCTATTGTACCTTGAATCAGCTGCTGAAGAGGATTCAAAAAAATTTGTTCAAAAACTTTTATCGTGAATTTCGATTTTTCATGAAAATGACTAAATCCCTCCTAGGTTAAGGTTTATCGATAGTCAAATTTTTGTCCGGATCGGATTTTCGAATTTTTAAAAATCCGCACAAAAATCCGGACCACGTACCAGATAAAAAAAATATCCGGACCAAAAATCCGGACCACGAACCGGACCAACATTAATCCCGGACCAAAATCCGGACCACGAACCGGACCAAATAAAATCCTGGACCAAAGACCGGACCAGACCAATTTCGTACCGTGGCACCGCCATCCATGCTCAAATATTTAAACCGATTTCTTCACATCGATGAGTTTTCAGATAACAAGAATGAAGTCCTTGGCGACACATGTTATCTGGTGGACAATTCATTACAGTGCAATCAGTTTGATCATACAATGAACAACCCATCGAGTTAAGATTGCTTGAACAATGCCTGTCACGTGTTTTGTATCCCGTGCCACATGAAACTGAACAGCCACTCCATGATGACCAATGTGTGCAGTGTGAAGTACAATTTGTGCAAGATTCAGTTGAGCAAGCGATAGAATTTGAAAACGGACAAGGAGTATGTCCGGGAACAGTCGGACAATTTCGAGTTTTAGTTTTGTAACCGCCACCACATGTAACAGAGCAGTCACTCCAAATTGACCATAACGAACAATCGGTTTCGCAAGAATTTGAACAGTTTGATCCACATGTCTTGAAATGTTTTAAACACATCGTAGTGCAACACTTCAAAGTGCACCACGTTAGCGTGCACCACTTTAGCGTGTAATACGTTCAGGTGCACCAGGATTAAGTGCACCACGTTGAAGTGCACCACTTTAAAGTGCCACACGTTCAAGTGCACCACGTTTAAGTGCACCAATTTAAAATGCAACACTTCCAAGTGCACCACGTTTAAGTGCACCACGTGAAAATGCACCACGTTTAAGTGTATCACGTCAAAATGCAATCGAAAATCTCACCTGGGAATCACTATCTTGGCAGTTGACATAAAGCCCACAAGAACGTGTTCGCGTTTGAGATCCATCACATGTAGCACTGCAGTTACCCCATGCGCTCCAAGTATCACAGCAATTATCACATGATAAACAGCCACATGTATTTGTTGAACAGATTCTGAGTTGTTCCTCGGGATCGCAATTGGGACCGCACAATATTCTGAATCTATTTTGAGTTCCACCACCACATGTCTTACTGCACTGTCCCCATTCGGTCCAAGCTCCAGATGTACCAGTACATGGAACACAAGTGTTTGGTAGACAAGTATCCGTTCCACAATTTTTATTTTCCGATGAATCACAATCATTTTGAGCCGTTACCGAACACGTTCGCGCTCTAGTTGAAATACCACCATCACAGGTAGCACTACAAGATGACCAAGAACTCCAAGTATTGCAATCTGTTTCACAAACGATGGGACATATATCGGTATTACAGTTTTTATTTTCCGATGAGTCACAATCATTTTGAGCCGTTACCGAACACGTTCTCGCTTTTGTCGAAATACCACCACCACAGGTAGCACTACAAGATGACCATGCACCCCAAGTATTGCAATCGGTTTCACAAACGATGGGACATGTATCGGTATTACAGTTTTCAGTTTCGGAATTATCTGTACAATTTGAATCGCCACATGATTGGGAACGAGTTCTTGTTCCTGTGCCACATGTAGCACTACAACTACTCCATGCATTCCAGCCACCACAAACACTGCACGCTTCCGTACAAGTATCCGTTCCACAATTTTTATTTTCCGATGAGTCACAATCATTTTGAGCTGTTACCGAACACGTTCGCGCTCTTGTTGAAATACCACCACCACAGGTAACACTGCAAGATGACCATGTACCCCAAGTATTGCAATCTGTTTCACAAACGATGGGACATGTATCGGTATTACAGTTTTCAGTTTCCGATGAGTCACAATCATTTTGAGCCGTTACCGAACACGTTCGCGCTCTTGTTGAAATACCACCACCACAGGTAGCACTACAAGATGACCATGCACCCCAAGTATTGCAATCTGTTTCACAAACAATTGGACATATATCGGTATTACAGTTTTCAGTTTCGGAATTATCTGTACAATTTGAATCGCCACATGATTGAGAACGGGTTCTTGTTCCTGTGCCACATGTAGCACTGCAAACAGTCCATTCACTCCAGTCTTGACATAAGTTACAATCGACACATGTGACACCGGAATCACATGACCTGTTTTGTGTTGCACCAGGACATCCTTGATCAGGCCCGCACGTACGACTTCGAGTTTGTGTTCCAGTACCACATGTTACACTGCACGTTTCCCATGCACCCCAGGCTTGACATGTACCACAGCAAGCATCGCCAGAACCATTACAGTTTTGAGTTTGTACACTTGCTTCGGTTAGGGTGAATTCCGAGAAATTTCAGAACTTTTATTTTCGTTAAACGAACCCGCTCGATACTATGAGGTCGGACTTTTTCATTTTTGTTTGGAGGACTTTGTCTTGAAAAGGCAAAAACCTTGGGGCGTTAACCGTTTTAAATTGGTTCTTAATTTTGGTATAAACGGCTGGTTTCTTGGGGATGACATTTTTTAATTTACGTGATCCAGATCTCCTTGATGCCGTCTATGGACATTTGGAATATATATATGAAAGTCCGGAAATGCGATCGAAAACGGACGGTTTCCGATTATTCGTAGATTATCTTTTGAAAAATTATCTCCTGGAAGACGCCAATTTCTCTTTTGATAAATATTAATTTGAAATTAAAAACTAAAATGGGACATGGGTACCTGACGTAGAAATCGGCCTTCAGAAAGCTTGAAGCATTTCAAGAGGCCGAGAGTTGTCTATACTAGTAATGTCGCTCAAAATAAGATGCCCAAGATTAAAGCCAAAACTCTTCGACGAGAAAAAACGCTAATGGAGCATTTAAAAAAGTTTAATAATCTTAAAAAGCAGGATCAAATCCTGAATAGAGACTATTTTGCCGTCATAATTGGTTGCTATGCATCGGATCTTGATGCGAAATCCTATGAAAAAGTACCTTAACCAGAAATAAGTGAAATTCAAGAGTCTGAGTCTAACTCAGATTCTTTTTTTTTGATAATCTTAGGGTAAGAATAAGGTCACAAACTAAGTCAAAACTAGCTTCGTTTCCTTCCGAGTGACTCATTTATCCTTATGTCCAGTGAGTGGAGAAAGACTGGTCATGCATAGCCAGCCCTGAGAATCTCGGTGATCTTGATCGCTGGATAAAAAGTCCTCCAAAAAATGAAAAAGTCCGACCTCTATCGAGCGGGTTCGTTTACCGATCCCCCATAACAAGGGCGAATCCTTGGATTTTTTACAAATTCACCCTTTATATTATTTTTCAAATTTTCACGAAAATAGTCATAATCAGAATGGCCATTTTCAGGAAAATCGCGAAATTCATATATATGATGAATTCGTAAAAATCCATGAATATCAACCCTAGTTATCATTTTTGTGATTTTCCATTTAAAATGACAATTCAGGCTTATAAATGAAATTTTTGAAATTTGTCGGAATTCACCCTATTCTTCGGTACATGCATCATTGCCTATTCTAACACGACTCTGAACACCAAGTCCAGTACCACATGTAACACTACAACTTGACCAATCGGCCCATTCTGTCCATGTACAAGATTGCCTTGTGCAACTGTCTTTATAAAGGGTGAATTCCGAGAAATTTTAAAACTTTCATTTTAAACCTAAATTGTCATTTTTGATGGAAAATAACAAAAATTATAACTAGGGTGAATGCATGGATTTAAACGAACTCACCCTATATATGATTTTCGCGATTTTCCTGAAATTGGCCATTCCGATAATGACTATTTTCGTGAAAATTTTGAAAAATCATATATAGGGTGAATACGTAAAAATCCAAGGATTCACCCTAACTATCATTTTTGTGATTTTTCATCAAAAATGACAATGAAAGCTTGAAAATTTCAGTTTTAAATTTCTCGAAATTGACCCTAGTCTTGATGGGTACAAGTATCACCATCAAGATAATAATTGGTGTCACACGTACATGATGCCAATGTAACAGAATCGTCACATGTTACAGTAAGACCATCTTGTTCGTCCAGATAGTTTTCACAAGTCATGCGCTGGGAGCATGTCGAACAATGATTATAAGTTTGGTTTGAACCACACTGATCAATAGTCAGTGAACAAGTATCGATTTGAGAATCACGTTTAGTACAGCTGGCGATAAATGCATCAAGAGTATCGTTGTGAACCTGTGCAGAGCTATCCAATAAGAAAATATGGGGGTTAGACTCTAACCGTTAGAGTTAGGGTGTCCGCGAAGCGGACCCCATCTACCGAACAACGAATTCCTACCCTTCAAGGGAAAGAGTTTAGTCTGCTGATTCCGAATTGGTGATTGAAAATTCTCTATGACGTCATACGGCTGAGATTTTCAAGTTCTAGTAGGGAGAGTTTACATTGCGAGGTATAGGAAAGGAAAAGAAGGGAAAATAATTTCCAATTTTCCAGTACTTCTATGGAATTTTTTTCAACCCATCTGGATTAGAACGGGCACTGATTTATAAATATATGGTCAATTGTGGTCGTATGAGGCTTATTCTATCAAAAAATCTGGAACAAAAAGCATTTTACTTTGAAAATCAGCATTCCGAATCATGAAATTTCGGTAAAAATGACAAATGATAGCCAAGATAACCCGAACTAACTCTAGTTTTTTGATATGTCGTGTGAAATAAGCATTTCTATCCGCATGCAAAAAATTAGACAACTTCCGGCAACTTTCCGGATTTGGCCGAATGTCCGCTACGCAGACACTCTAGTTAGAGTTCGGTATATAATTACCGTTTTTGGCCGACCGAAAAAGATAAAGTTACCGTTTCCGAAACTTACCGTTTCTGGAAGTTACCGTTTTTTTTGGGATAAAGTTACCGTTTTTGAGGCATAAAGTTACCGTTTTAGGTATAAAGTTACCGTTTTGCCATAATGAGAATGAAAAACGGTAATTTTATACTCAAAAAAAACGGTAACTTTATCTTCGCCCCGGGGGGGGGGGGTTACTATATTGGTAGGTTGAATTCCGAGTAACGAAAAATTTGGAAAAATTTTCCCGAAAACACGCTTGGTCAAACCCCGAAATGCTTGAAATCGCGTTAAAAGTCTTTCGGAAAATTTTTCCCAAAAACACGCTGGGTCAAACCCCGCGATTTTCGGTGTAGTCAACTTTGGATGCACATATCTTAGTCACGTGACGTCATTTGGATGGTGGTACACCCATCCTGCCAGGTATCCATGCAACATGGCCTGACCCACTCAGGTCCTATAGTGACGTCATAATTTATGCGAAATCAAAATTTCGAAAAAATTTTCTCAAAAAACGCTGTGTCAAACCCAAAAACTTTGCCAATAAGGGTTATTGATGAAAATATAATATATTGATTTTGGTGCTCTGAACCTGTGTAATCATTTCAGATTCATCATCGTTACCAGCCCATAGACATGCTTCAAATTTGCAGACACCTTTTATCAAGGATTTAAATCAATTTTAAATAATGATATTGATATTGGCAATATAAATATATTGCTAAAATATATTTAGGGTGAATTCCGAGAAATTTCAAAATTTTCATTTTTTAGCCTAATTTGTCATTTTAGGCTAATTTTTGATGGAAAATCACAAAAATGAGAACTAGGGTGAATTCTTGGATTTTGAAAAATAATTTATAGCCTATAAAGTATAGGTTGAATTTCTAACAATCCAATAAGGATTCACCCTAGTTATCATTGTTGTAATTTTTATCAAAAATGACAATTTTGGCTTAAAAATGAAATTTTCGGAATTTCTCGAAATTTATCCCAGCAATATCAATATATTGATTTTTATCCGTGCCTTTGATATCGTTGGTTGCATCGATATCAGCTTTACATGAATCCCATTCGCTACCAAGATTATCAATAAGATCATCACATCCAGTTTCAATTGCAGTGGGACATGTCGTGCCATCATCAGTGTAAGGTGTAGATTCATTAGGTGTGATTGAACATTGATTTGGGTTTGAATCGGCGTCACCCGTGTCATAGTCACGACATTCAATATAACATTCTTGACTGTGTTTTTCACATAACCCACGGCAATATTTGTCAGAGTTCCCCGGACAACTTTCACCAGGTACCTGAGCATAGGTGGGCAAATAAAAAAAAATATGTTTTTATTTTTTCAATTTTTTGAAAAAATATTTTCTCGCAGCGATACTGGTTGCCCACCAGGGATGAACGAACACGAACACGTATAGAGCGAACACAGGTGTTCGTTCGCGTTCGCCCACCTATGTACCTGAGTATTTCCTCCTTCAGCACAAACTTGGCCGTCCGGCGATGTTAATGATTCAGTGTGTCTCGATTCAGCACAATCAAAATCGTTACCTGCATCACAGTTAAAGTCACCACAAATGCCTTGAATTCGATCTTGCCAAAAAGGCTAAAACAGGGCTCCAAAAAGACATTAAGTAGTATGTAAATGAGCCAAATTTCACCCGATTGAAAAGTTACAGTCATATCCTCACGGTGAGACCTACTTTTAGGTACTGTATGGGGAGGTTATGACTGTAACTTTTCAATCGAGCGAAATTTGGCTCATTTAAATACTACTGACAGAAATTGTCATATAATATATGTTTTTATATATCGTGTCACAATAAGACTCAAGCTTAACTCATATCAATATTACATATATTGATATTACATATATAGACCGACATTATTCGGTCGATTTGGAGCCCTGAGCTGAACATATGTTTTAATAAGCATCATTCTGTTTGGTTTTCGTCTTTCGAATTCGACATCGACCCCAAACCAAGTTGAAATTCTTGTAAACTGACCAACATGAATAATTGAAAAATCATCATTTTCTTGGGCCAGCAAATCTATTTTTGAACCATTGTTGATTTGAATTTTTCGACTCGCATCTTAACAGTTACGTATAAAAGGGGTACCAGAGGAGACTGTGTCACTTGCTCTAGGAGTGAACCACATCAGAATGCAACGATTTACATGTTAAATCATCTGAAAGCGGTGCACTCTGATGTGGTTCAATCCGAGCCCAAGTGACACAGTCTCATCTGGTACCTCCCCCCTATATATTTTGGAAATACTTTTTTTGAAAATTATCTGTGGTCATAAATGGTTTATCGGTCAAAATATTATTTTTCAAAAATTTCATATCGGCCAATATAAGCCTATTTCCGGCTATCGGTCAATCAGATTTAAATATATTTTGATATCTTATATTTTTATATCACTGAATTTTGTTAACAGATACGAGGGAGATTTAAATTTGTGACAAAAAGGAGGTAGTCCATGTGAAAAATTATGCATTAAATTTTAAAATGTGACAGAATTCGAACCATTATACGGTGTTTTCTAACTTTTTTAACTTCGTAAAGTCAATCGGTTGCTTTTTCGTCATTTAAAGAGAAATTGCAAAATATTTTGCAAAACATGGGTCAAAGTACTCCTCCAGAAAGTCCGCTGAAAATAAATATGATGACTTATGATTTTTTTAAATAAAAGATTATTGAATGGTTCAAATTCTGTCACATTTTTAAATTTTCGAACTTAAAAAAGTGTCACAAATTTAAAAAAAGACATGTGATCAATATTTCAGAGATAAAATTGAAATTTTTAAACGGTTCGAATTGTGTCACATTTTTAGATTTAATGCATAATTTTTCACGTGGACTACCTCCTTTTTGTCACAAATTTAAATCCCCCTCGTAACTTACCATTGTTGTTTATGATAACATCATATTTTGTAAGTCCATCTCTGCTATACCATAGAAATCTACCAATATCAATAAAAGCAACATATCGATGTTCATACGTTCGCTTATTCCGCTGATATAAACACACATCAACCCTTATTGACCAGTTTCAGGGTAACGAAAGAAGGTTTTCCGGAAACTTTTTCCAAAATTAAGTTTTTACCATATTCCGACCATATCACAGCGTTTTTTATGGAAATTTTTCCCAGTCGAAATTTTTTTTTTCTTGAAAAACTTTCCGGAAAACACAGTATACAACCGATTTTTTGGAATAGTTTCCGGGATTAGTCAATAAGGATTAAATTGATTTCATATCAAATCCTGAGAGATTCTGAAATAAGGGATATTCTCATGTTCCTGTGCTTCTGCTGTGGGCTCAACCAAAGTGTACCAGTTAGCATCATAAACGTCATTTCTAGCCCCGTCAAATCCATCGACATGTGGGTCACCCCAGGAATTGCACATCGTCCGTCTTACTAGATTTAAAAACTGACTGAATTAACTGCGGGAGTCGACCAACGAGTCTCAAAGATTCAAATTTCGATTTACAAAAAATGCGAAAAAGTCCGGAAACTTCACCCAGCGTGCATGGCGGAAACAATATCCAAAGGCTTTTTAAGCCATTTGGGATTCAAATGGGAACTTCACCCAGCGTGTTTGACGGAAACAAAATCCAGTTTATGGAAAGAAATGGATTTTGGTTCCGCAAAACACGTTCGGTGACGTTCCCAAAAGTCAAAAAAGAAAACTGGATTTTGTTTCCACACGATCGCTGAAGCTGACATTAAGCTGACATTAAGCGAATTTGTAACTCAATCACGTGGCCATTGCGATAATGACTATTTTCGTAAAAATTTAAAAAAATCATACATAGAGCGAATTCGTAAAAATCTAAGGATTCACGGTGAAAATCAAATCATTCACCCCAGTTATCATTTTTGTGATTTTCCATCAAAAATGACAATTAAGGCTAAAAAATGAAAAGTTGAACATAAGAATAGAGTAATCGATCTTGAAGTGGGTGTGGTCCACTCAAATATATGTGACCCTCTAGGTAAGGATTATAACAGTTCTGGTTTCAAATCCTCTCCTATAACAATTTGAAATACTCGTGGGAACGGTGATAGCATAAACATTTAATCCATTTGAGTTGGCGCCAACTAGTGGCTGATCTACCCATGACCAACCATGTGGCTGAATAGTCGTTGTCACACCATTTGACTCAGCTTTCATAAAGTTTAACAGTTGCGCGATTTTTACGAATGTAAGTTTCGCGCATTTTGGCCTCTTTTTGGGCCAATTACCGATAACGGATTGAACCCTTATTGACAAGGTTTTGGGGTTAGACTCAGCGTGTTTTGTTGACAAATTTTCCACATTTCAATTACGCATAGATTATGACGTCACTATAGGATCTGGGTGGGTCACGTCATGTTGCATGGATACTTGGTGGGTGGGTGTTCCACCACTCAATATGACGTCAGCCAATGACGTCACGTGACTAAGATATGCGATTCAAAAGTGAACTACTACGCGAATCGCGGGGTTTGACCCAACGTGTTTTCTGGAAAATTTTTCCATATGTTCTTATCTAAGTGGAAAATTTTTGGGTCAAACCCCAGAAATTATATTTTTGAAAAGTGTCTGGAAAAACACGCTGGGTCAAACCCCGGAATTCTAGAAAAAATTTCCCGGATTTGCCAATAGGGGTTAAGGTTACCGTACACATTTTTAATTTTTGATCGAATAAAAAATGAATTTACTTGAGGTACCCCTCGTACTTGGGTATCGGACTCAAAATGGATCTCGCTCTTGAGCAAACTTTTTCCTTGAATATTTCTTAGTTCGATATCCGTGTAATAAAGTGATTGTGGTTGATACCAAGGCGGATCATCAAATGGGGTACCAATAAAGGCATGAACATTTTTCAAAGATACTGGACTGTTATTATTGACTGTAAAGACTTCAGTGTCCCGTATTTTAATATAATATTGATATTGTCCTTTGAAGAGCTCCAAAATAAAATTTAAAAATCATAAAAATTGACAAAAAATTTTAAAATCAAAAAATTAGTTTTATTCATATTTTAAAGCTCTGGTCCTTCCACATTTCGCTGACCAACCTCAACTGGGTACCAATCCATTAAAATGAGCCCATCGCCACCGCCACCAGTCTCGTATCTGTTTGTTGAAACTCCATTAGCACAGGTTTGAAATGTGAAACCCTTAGATTAGGGTGCAATCCGTTTCAAGAAAATCTTAACCCAAAATGAAATTCACCTTCATCCTCAAAGAAATTGACCCTCACCCAAATAAATTGACCCTCACACCCAAGAAGTCAACTGGTCGGTCTCGAAAATTCGAATTTTAAAAAAGGGTTAGGCAATTAGGGTTAGCTCATATGAGAGCGGTCCACTCTGATGTGGTTCAACCCGAGACCAAGTGACACAGTCTCATCTGGTACCCCCTATTAAATTCGATTTTTAATTCTGAAATCACATTTTTGCACGCTACGGTTTACACCCTTCCTTCGATTGGTTAGGGTTCTTGCTGATATTCGGCATGCGTTCTCCACATGTTGGATTCGTGTTGCCGCCTGCCCAAAAATGAATAACGTTTCCATATTCATCTTGTTTATATATTGGTTTTATCTCAAACGTAACTTTTGAATATTAAATTATGATTTTTTATAGCTAGGACTGATTATATGAGAAAAATGAGCAAAGCTGATGTTTCATAATAAGGGTAACTCCGCATAGTGGGCGCCTCTTCTAGTAGTAAAAAACTTTTTTTTACGTACAGTTTCACCTGGTCCCCATTTTTCTATAAAAAAGAACAGTATCACCTGGTTCCCCAATTATATCGATTAAAATTATTAATATTTCCTTTATATTCTGGTCCCCATGATGGTATTAAGGCTTCTCGTTCGTCTGTGTTTGACTTTGGAGAGGGCCCACTAAAAACCGAACAGTTGCTGTTCGGACTGTGCGGTCCGAACACCGGACAGATCAAACAGTTAAGTTTGTCTAGGGTGAATTCCGAGAAATTTCTAAACTTTTATTTTTAAGCCTAAATAACTAGGGTGAATAAATGGATTTTTACGTTCTCACCCTACATATGATTTTCGCGATTTTCCTGTAAATTTCCTTTCCGATCATTACTATTTTCGTGAAAATTTTCAAAATCATTTATAGGGTGAATTCGTAAAAACCCAAGGATTCACCCTAGTTATAATTTTTGTGATTTTTCATCAAAAATGACAATTTAGGCTTGAAAATCAAACTTTTGAAATTTCTCTTAATTCACCCTAAGTATGTCCAAACAGCTCGAAGACCAAACAGTGAATTTTGAACCAACAGTCCGAACACCGAACAGTCCGAACACCGAAAATCATTCAATTGTCCGAACAGACCGAACAGTCCGAACGGTTAATGTTCGGTTATGGTGGACCCTGCCTTTGGAGAAGGGCGGATAAATGGGGATTCGGTATCTTCACAAATGACATGGAAACCGCCTTGATTGGTTGGTTTCAGACTTTATTCCGAGAAAGAGTAAAATTTTTGAATTTGGACAATCTGACTGAATATTCTGATTAAGCATCGAAAATAAGCCCTACAC
>SCLD01090107.1:0-13348 GCA_004367895.1 Oikopleura longicauda | reverse complement strand
AGCAACCGTGGTCGGCATAGCAAACTTTCTGCGACGTCATTGGCGCAATCATTGCGTCCAACATGGGCAAGAAAGATTTGACCGGTTTCATGTTAGGCATTTCAGACTCGTCAAGGTATCGATAAAAAGATGGCAACGCATGTTTGAACTCATCCAGTGAAGTATCCGACAGGTCAAAGCCAAACTGGGCCAGCAACGGAATCAGCTCTGAACGCGACCACAAATGCGGATCGAGTAAACTGGTCAAATAAACTTACGTGTTAACAGTTGCATTTTTTCTCTTTATTGTCAAATCAACTGGAACTGGGGGAAAACAAAAACACAGGGCCGATGGGCATGTTAAAAGGTGTACAGAATTGGAAAGTGCTAAATGGATGTTTCGTACTCGACGAACAAATGATTTCGAATGCACAGATTGTTCACAGATAATTCGCCGCAGGTGATCGAATTCCGATGCGAATGCTGCTTGATCTGTTTGACTGATTTTCCGAGTTGGCGATGGGCGGCGATTTCAGACTCTTTTTTCCGTGCCATATAGCACATAACGAGCGATAGAATGGAGAGGAATATGCCGATCGATTGAAAATAAACGTCATGAAGCATGCCATTCCATTTGACTGTGGTCGATTTCGATTATCAAGCATCATGTTAGACGTGAACGTGATGAGTTACCTTGGCAGTCGTCAGCTTGGGATGCCGTTTGCGCAGGTTGACGGTTAGTACAGTTGCATGCAACTTCAAATGACTCGCCCGGAAAGAACTTTTTGCCACTTTCGTTGAAGCCAATTTCATCCACGTCTTCGGTTTGTTGGAGTTTTTGAAAGAGAAACGAGATGCTGAACACTTATTTTATGGAAATAAAAATGTCATAATTACCACAAATTGACGACATACACGAGGACGACAATGAAGAGCCACACATTGAGAAATGTATAGGTCGCCAACGTGTTAACTTTTGTCGCAACCAAGCCAAATATGCCGACCAGCAAGTACATGGCGTCAAAACCAGGCAAGATGCGATAAAAGAAAATGCCGCAACTGGGTGGATCAATCATGTGGTGAATTGTGATCATCGACGCCAGTACCATATTGACAACCGACAAGTAAAAGAAAATCGTCCCGATCAGGTTCGTCTCCAGTATTTCCATATTTTCTCTTCCTAATTTTTTTCTTCGCGTCTTATTCTGACAAATGAGATATTTGTCTTATTTTCAAATTCCAAATTGACTCGCTCGATTCCAATTACCATAAAGAATATAATCTTTGTTGAGCGTTTGGACAGGTTTTTAATCAAGAAGCCGGTTTGCCTTAATACATTGATAATATTGAACATTTACTGTATTGTGTGAGTGTTCTGGCGCCCTCTCGTTATTGATGCCACAATAAAACAATGAACCGTATAATTGTTGCATTGACAATCACGACTTTGATTTTACTTTCCAATTCATTTACACAAACGTGAAAATGAGTGACGAAAACGATCGAAATTTAGGCGATCGAAGTCTGGAAAATGACGAGGGCGACGAAAAACAACTTGTGTATGAGGAAATGAGTACTTGGAGTCTGTGCTCAGTGTTCTGCGCGAATACATCAGGTGAGAATGAGAGTAACCGCGTTGACAGTCTGAAAAGACACGTTTCACTAGCCCATGGACTTGGCAAGATATCAGGCACGAATTCGCGCATACTCCGTGTCGTTTGGAGTTTCATCTTCCTCGCTTCATTCGCAATTTTCTGCTATCAGACCTATATGCTTGTGGTTGACTATTTGACCTGGCCTGTCACGATGTCAATGAGCGTGGTGAATCAACCAAACTCAGGTAAACCGTTTACAGCTATTTCGCATGTGACTGTGAGAGCTATAAACACTAATAAATTAGGTAGATAAGGCTAGGTAAGGTTCGAAAGGTTTTCAAGGAAACGCCAGGTCAGTTGGGGGTGTTTTCTACAGACACACGAACTTTGGAACGCTATTTTCGAGCAAAGTGAGACATTTCTTACGCTTTTCACTTGGCGTGTTGTTATAAGTGACGTTTTCGAATACCAAATTCTTAAAATAGTTTCAATGTGTACTTGGCATTTGCAATTTCGAGCAGTTTGACTTTGATCTGTACATGAGTTCAGGATTAACATACGCCATAAATAGATCTGACACGTAAGGGTACAATTCAGAATTCCCCGCTATAACAATTTGCAATCAAAACAAAATCAAACGCTCCGCGCTCAATGGTACCCGTTTCGAACCCCTGGTCGACATTGACGATCGCATTGCCGCCGATAATCTGGCAGCGAATCAGGCCCTGTTGGGACAACGGCGACGTCGCGCCCTTGAACTTGCCCCGCATTCCAACCACAGCGCCTTTGATTTCACTACGTTTGTAGGCGACCAGGTCAGTTGGTCAACTTTAGTAGTATCTATTTATAGAATGCCTTGCCTGTTTCAGAATGATCTTGATTGGAAGCGAATTATGGATGAGATTGATGCGTCCCAATTGATTCACTTGGGCGATCAGTTGACCGCTACACGAGATGAAATCCATCAAATGGGCCATTCGCTACACGAATTGATTGTCGACGTAAGTTTCCGGATTATATTTTGTGCTAATGTTGTTCAATAATATGGCGCCATTTTGAAGTGTGAATTCGACCAGGCGCCGTGCTCAGCCAATTTGACACAGTTTGAGACATTCGCGCATGATCGTTACGGCCTGTGCCATACATTTAACCATGGGCTAGATGGGTTCATCCAGAAAACGTCAAACGTTGGCGCCGAATATGGACTCAAGCTGGCCCTTTTCGTTGATCAGGTACGACAGGATTGTGACACGGGTGATTGATGCCTTTTCGGTGATCCATTTGCCAAATCTAATCTCAGGACGAATATCTGGGAATGGCAACATCTGCCGCCGGTGTCCGCGTCGCGATCCACGAGCCGGGGACGACAATTTTTCCAGAAGAACAGGGCTTTGACGCCGCCGTCGGCACCCAGACAGCGTTCGGCATGCGCGCTAATGAATTGCGACGGACTGCAATGCCATATAACAATGAAGACTGTCGGGAGACGGACAAGTACAATAAATCGCTTTATCGCGGTAAGTATACATGGCGAACATGCTCGAAGGGTTGTCTCCAGATGAGTCTCCTCAACAGTTGTGGTTGTGTGTCTGACTTAAATTTGAAACTTGACAATGTACCTATGTGCGAGTTCACAAATAAAACGCAATCAATGTGCAAGAGTGAGCTGATTGGACAGTTCCATCGTGGTCAGATTGCGTGTGACTGTGCTCAAAGGTGTGATGAAATATACTACTCAGGTACACGACGAAATGAGACAATTTGATGACACTAACACTCCCACAAATTCAGTACAGTATTCAACCACTCAATGGCCTAGTCGGAAGCATGAAGGTTTGAATGGCTCGTTAATGTAGCACAATTACCGTTTTTGTTTTTCAAGCCTTCGTGTTGACGTCAATCAACGGCACGCTGGCATTTGACAAATTGTTAAGCAAATCGCAGACAAATTGTTAAGCAAATCGCATGACTTTATTGCACAGAAGAAAGTGGCTCAGTTTAAAGATGAGATCAAACGTAACTTACTACAGATCAGGTAAAATATCGGATAAGCGAGGACAAACAAATGTACAGTATTATGTGTATGTTCAGTCTGACATTTGAAGAGTTAAACAAGCAGCTGATTGTGGAGTCGCCAAAATATGATATCTGGGGTTTGCTGTCGAATATTGGCGGTACGCTCGGGTTGTATGTCGGTATCTCAGTCATTACGTTGTTTGAGATCATTGAAGTAATCACCGACATTTTTCTCTTCTGTTGCTGTTTCAAACTTCAAAAGCCGAACTACAATTAATAAAACTCACTGTTGAGACGGTTTAATGTATCAATCGAGTGTGCCGGAACACTTATCAACGTTTGATTGAGAGTTTAATTAGGCTAGGGACTCGCGAGTTCGTGGCGAACTTTCTTAGTTTCTGTTTTCAGTGACAGAATAGGAAAGGAAGTGCCCATGACTACTGTCCATAAATAATTGCCTCTTAGATCATTCATAAGGGCACAGAAAGGAGAAAGTTCAGCGTTAATTGAGTCGTGTACCTAGGTGGCCCGAATGCATGATGGTGATGCGTGTGAGCATGTAGAGTCCAATGTGTTAAGTTTCGTTAAGTCAGTGGCCTTTCGACAAACTTCGAGTGAAATTGATCGGTTAAACCGTTTTCCTGTAGTCTTCATCAACATTCTCATCATCTGTTAGATCTTCATACTCGGCACTACCTTCGTAAATCGATGAGTAACTGTAGTCAACCGAGTAATCAGAGCTGGAACTTGCATCATAGCTCGATTCTGCATTTGCCACTTCTTCCTCCTCCTCGTAATGGTGGACGCGATGTGTTTGTGGTGCCGGGCTCGGTTCAATCACGGGCGGCTCCACCACCATTTTCTTGTTCGCACCAATATACGTAATCACGGGTGGCAATGTTGATGCCGCTGCATAGTGTGGTATCAATGGTTGATTGCGTAATGCGGTCGATATCATTTCGTCGCACATTTTATGCATTAGAAAACCTTGGATATTATGTTTTTATCTCGACTGGAGATTACGAAGGTTTGCCACTTACCAAAAACAGAAAACAGACACAGCAAAAACAATACATTCGCCACGATCAACTGCGTCAAACGTTTTCGACTGATTTGAATGAACTTTTCTGACGTCATGACGGTGGTGAGGGTCGCTTCTTGTCTGCCAACGATTATTTCTAGTGAAACAACAGTCAATGATTAGCAGACAAAGTGTCACTTTTGACACCTCGCCCTTAATTTAAACTCAACGTCTGATAAGAGACTGCCGCCGCCGCATCTCCCTTCAAAAAATAAATTAGGTTGATGACCCAATTTTCGGATGGAGATGGTGGTTTTTGCTTACCCTGGGGCGTGGGGGTGGTGGTTGGTGTTGTTGTTACGACTAAAGGCTCTCAAGCAATAAGTACTGTTACAGTAACTCGTGCTTTTTCGTTCGTTTTCTATTTTCCGAGATAGTCTCTACAATTTTTTTCTAGATCGTTATACTGAGTGCGCTATAATCTGAGAATTGGGAGACGACGAGAGGCAGAAGTGAGTTTGAAGTTGAAGATGAGGAGGGCGAAAAGATGCCGTTTACCTATTACTGAAGCAGGTTCTTTTCCTCTCTCTTTCTCGCGCTGGCGCTGACTCTGTGACTGGTTGTGAGCCTGGTTGTGTTCTAACTAAATTTTCAACTCTGAAAATCTGGCTTCGACCACACGCGCTTTTATGACTAATATGAAACTCTGGCGACCTCCCATCCAGCTGAGCAAGAGAGTGAGTGTATGGTCACGTTGTGAGTTTCTCTTTGTGATGATTTATAAATCAGTTTTTTTCTTGCGTTTAGTTTAAGTTGATTCATAACGTCAAACACACAACGAGCAATGCAGAATATCACGATAGAAGACCACCCATAAAATACCAGTTCATTGTGTTAATCTTGAACAAGAATGTGTAGACATTTATGTCAAAATACGTCACTTTATACATCTCTTATTAATATTTTCTCTGGTGAAGCTGGTTGACTTACCACTAGACCGGTTACAGCGCATTGCGTTTTTTTGGTTATTTGAATTATGTAATGAAACTGTCTGCTTTTCTCAAATAAAGAATTAGCCCGAGGTATGAAGATCCCTTGTTTCAGGAAGTCTTCACTTGAGCCAAGCAATAATTGCTGTTATCAAGCCAGCGTTGTGTTGATCAAAACGCAAAATCATACCCGCCCAGCAGCAGCAGCAGTCTCCCCGCCATTCAGATTCCCATGTGACCCATTGGAGGTAGTTGTCGCGTGAGGTGAAGCAAAACATACACTCACGGACAGTGTAGACAACCGCAGTGACTGGTTCCATTGATAGTGGTGACATATAAAGATTGATTTCGCGGTGAAATGAAATAACACAGTACATCTACGCACAGCTGACAAAATTGTCTATCAGTAGCGATATATAGATACTCATGATCAACGACTCATGAACACCATGGCCAGAGACGCCATTCAAGCAAGTGTACTTACCTTAAACATATCATAAAAAAGAACCGGCCCAACTCACTCGAACTTAATCCGTTGACTAGGAGACGTCATGGTTTATGGTCGATAAATTACAGATGCACTGTCAACAACCCTTCCGGCGTTCAACAATAATGGCTTGAAAGTTGATTTCGCTTAGCGACGAGGACAGGTGAACTTGAGGAATCAGCATAGTTCACGCAGAAGAATGGACTCTTTGTGGGAGATTATGCCACTCCAATGTTTTCTAGTGGCTTTGTTCTAAATAGTGTTCTTGATGCCTCCGTGCTCTGTAACAAGTAGTCAGTTATCCAGAGATAGAGGATGCAAATTGAACTGTCAAGTGGAGCATCAAGGAAACGATGTTGAACTTTGTTTCTTCCAGTTTAGAACCTGGACAGTAATTAGCCAAATGACAACGTGTGATCTTTAAGCACTGTATACGTAATAAAGACCAAAAATAGAAGCGCACATACACCTGTACTTAAAATGGCAATTAGTTTAACAATTTACGGCACGCAGAAACCCACTGGCTCATTATGCGTCGGAAACATCAACCCGTTTCGCGTTGAACGAGCTGACCAAACCAGGCGCAATCAAGGTTACGGGCGCAACGGGCTGGATTGTGAACAAGCGGCCGACGTACACGCTGAACAATTTCCGCGACGAGTACATTCCCGTTGCGCGTTGTGGTACAACGCACGATGATTATCCCAAGCGGGGGAGCAGGAAAGCGAGTTTTGACAAGGCGAATTAAAACATCGTCTGAGCTGACCAGGTGGCTACCCTTTTACAAATATGTAATAACGAGCCCGTGACATCATCAGCCTAGTCCAGTCACGAACCATAATTTAGTACGTTTGAACTTTACTCTTGTATTTGATGTAATCATCGTTAACCGGTAAACAAAACTCAGAACATCCAGGTTCAACCACAAACAGGAAACGCAAAAGTGCGCTCACTTTCAGCCGTCTGGCTGGACCAAGCACAATCGTCACGTCGGCCCATCTACAATGCCCACCGATGTCATGACCTTTGACCGGGCCGATTTGGGCGATAGTGGTGGTAGTAAGAAGGAAGCAAAGTCAACACATGCCAAGCCGCAAGAAAGCGGATGGACACGGGGCGAGAAAACGCGCCCGATTTTGCACGATTCCATTTACGACAGGCGCGAGCTTGCTGAGCCAGCCAGGCAAGAAGAGACGTCACCCAGACACATTAGATCACAAATCATTCTTTTAGTGAGAGCAAGAAAAACTTTATTGTACCCGCTTATGATTCGCATCAAACAAGCAATGGGTCGTGTCCAGATGGAGTCACGCGTAACAATACATCTGGCGATGTGTTGAGTGCGCCCACCACATTGAACTACGAGTAACCTCACTCTAAACTCAAGTTGATCAACAATTAAATATTTTGGCTAGCCATTTACCGCCACTCAAAGCGCAACACCTGGCCCGAACCGAGCCAGTCGAGGGCTATTTCATGCGTAACCCAAGGCGCTGGCGTACGATAACAACAGATGCATTTACACCGCCACTACCACCATCATCAATTGCGAAACCACCCACTGTTGCCACTGTCCGCGCGTCTGGCTTCACGCAAAACACGAATTCAATGCGCTTTTTCCCCCAGGTCGAGACGCGCGATTTCACACTGAGCAGCCATACTACGCAGCCGAATAGACAGTTGTCAACGCACAATTTAAATCAAATTTGGCTGGGAAAGTGGGGCACGTCATCGAAAACAATGGACCATGGCCCGTTCACTATTGATGAACAACAGACACATTTGAACGGCCGTTTTCAGGTAAGAAAGCCGCTCACTCTGGCTTTCCTGTTCTGAGCATTATTTGAACTTGTACGAAAGTTCAACGCCCCCGGGATATCCGCCTGATACCTTAGTACTTAAGTTGAATCGCACAGCACGTCAACATCCGGCAGAAGCCGAGCAACGTCCGTTACACTTGGATTGATAGCATCGTCGGTTTTTTTTATTATGCAGAGTCTTTTGTTTTTATTTAAAATAAAATTGCATAACAAGACTGAGTTTTGGTGGGTGGGGTAGTAGTAGTATTGTTGCCAGTACTTGTGTTGTTTTTTTGAAGACAGTTTTGTTGTTTGAAGCACAGGTGATATTTAAAAAATGAGGCAAAATATTGGCATTTATAAATAAATAGATATATACTCTGTTTTTTTTGTTTGAAGATGTTGAAGTAAAATAGGTCTGGCATGGTGAAAATTAAAATCTAATCTCGCTCTCAGTGGTGTTCTTGTTGTTGGTGGTGGTGACACGAAAAAGGCAATTCGGCATTTGTTGTTGAGTTTGTTGAAGTGAAAGTAGAGGATGAGAAGCACATTGTTTTAAAAAACGGGATAATAGGGGCGTGTGTGTGAACTCGACATTTAAAAAATAGTGCAAAAAAGTGTGTTTTTCAATCGTCGGGATAGATAGTTTTGGTGGGTGAATAGATAAGTTTTAAACGGGGGAGGTGAATTAGGTGTTTGTGTTTTTTTTATGTTGTTGATCAATTTTCAATCAGTTTTTCTTGCGTTTTGTTCTAACAAATATGCGCATCGAACATGTCATTGCATAGGAAGCCGGATTGGCAACGGGCGCAGAATTTCCAATTGCTGGTGCTCTTGTCAATTGTTTTCTCACTGTGACAATGGGGTGGTAAAAACGACAGTTATTCTTTCCTAATCCACTTATAGAATAAGTAAACTTTGTTCCACCCAATGTTCCTTTGTTTAGCATGCCACAGCATTAGTTTGATGTTTGGCCCGAGCTCATCATTAGAATCGGGCTCACCCTCCGAAATGGCCGAATCACTGTCGGTGGCGGTGGTGATGTGGATTACTGAAATTGTTTGTTTTTACAGTATTAACCCTTATTTCAACTGTACACTTACCATCATCATCGTTATCGTCAATACGCTGTACAATGTCGTTGACACTACTCAACGAATAGTCCAGCTTGGCCCGTTTTGCGCTTGGTTGATCATGCTGCTGCTCATGACTCGGACTGCTTGTTTTCGGTCGGGCAACGTCAAGCTGTATTTGCTCGGCGATTTGATCCATGCTCTTGGCCGGATCGCGCGTGTACCGCAACAGAATGGCGCCCTGGTGACGATGATTGAGTAGATGTTGGTTCAATGCACACTTGGAGACCTCGGCATAGCCACACGTCCCACAGCGGTACGGGTAATCGCCAATGTGACGACGCGTGTGATAGACAATTGAATTGTGGCCGCGAAACTCACCACGACAATAGTTACAGACGTAGATCTGTTTCCCATTATCACCGCGTATTGGCGTAAACGGCTTCAAGTACTTTGGAATCAGGCCGACATTGTCGGGGCAGACACGCGATTGACACTCAAGGGGCAATGGGGGCGGGTCCGTATTCATCCGTTGCTCGGTCGCCTCCCAACTTTTCATTGAGCCCGTTTGATCGACAACGCCGTCAATGTTCATGCCGGAGTCGGCCGAGCCCGATTCGATTGATTTTGGCGAGTCTGATCGATCTTCAACCACTTCAAGCAGCTGTTGTTGTTGTTGCTGTTGCTGCTGTTCAATTGGTGGGTGAGGAATGAAACGGCACATTTGCGCCAGCGGCGTCATATTAAATCGACGATCTTTGATCCGTTCCGAGGCGAACTCGTCTGGCTGTGGCTGCGTCGTGATCTTTTGCGTTGGCGTCGTCGTCTTCAGTAGGCGATCGGGTCCGTCAATCTTGGCACAGTTCTTGTGCCCCGTCCGTCTCATGTGCGAGCTGAGACCTGATTTGCAGACCTAAGCGACAGATATTTAGGTTGATATTATCGAAGTGTGCATTTATCGTACCTCATAGAAGCCACAATCCTGACACTTGTAGGGATAGTCGCCAATGTGTCGACGGCAGTGATAAACAATTGAATTGTGGCCTGTTTTCAGGGGTTGTGTCAAAAAGCAGAACAAAAAACGGGTTTCGTGCTGATTAAAAATGAGTGATTTATCTAACTCAAAAAAATGCACATTGACATCAACCATATGCCTTTATAGATAAGTTTGCAGAAATTGCAGCGATAAATCGGCGCCGGATTGTTCTTCTCGGCCGTTTCAATCAGACTGTACGGCTTGTAGTACTTGGGAATCAAGCCCGTATTCTCCCACACGGCTTTAGAGCCCTCTTTGCCCTCCTTGCCCAGCTCATATCGAATGGCGTCTTTTAGTTTAATGTTTAATGTCAAGTTCAACTTTTAAAATCAATTTACCCAAATTCGGCCTGGCCGTATAGACCTTGTCCTTGATCTCGCATCCCGAGTCATACCACGCTGCCGGTATCGGATGGTGGTGCCGGTGTTGCTGCAGGGCACTTATCTCGGCCATTTTATAAGATTCTTGAGTCCGATTCGGTGGCGGTGTTTCTCACGTCTGTACTGACTAGATCTAAGTCTGAAATCGCTAGATAGAACGTGGCTGTTCTCTCTCTATGATGGTAGCTTCAATACATTCGTTCTCTCTCTTTTTCTGTCTTTTTTCACTGGCTGTTTGTTCGCGTTTTTGGTGTTTGGGAGAGCCCAGAAGAAAATCAATTTAACTAAATTGACGTCTGGATTCGCCGTGTTATAATTAATTCCGAAGAAGGTTTTTTGCTTTCTGCCTTTCTCTCTCCTTATCAGTCATCGGCGGGGCCTATATATATACGGGTTCAAAAAAGGTGAAACAGTTGTCAAGTGGAGGACTTTGTTATCCAACTGATATCACGAAGGTGTGAAAACGAATTTTGAACTGCTTTGAAAGCACCCGCCGTGTTATACGCTCTCTCTCTCCTCTCAACCCTTATTCTCACTCTCTAAGTTCTTTCGCTCTCTCTCTGTGTTCCAAATGCGGTACCACACAGTGGGGTTTATCACTTCAGTGATATGTTCCAATGACTAACTGCGCTTTCGAGTTCGAACCTCTTCAAATAAAGACTGAAAATGAGGAATGGAATGTGTCAATCAAATTCTATTTCAGTTGGTTTGTGTGTGTTCGGTATGGATAGTAGGGGGAGGCAGTTGTTACAAAAACGATGAATATGTGTGTGTAGTCATGGTGCTTTTTGGTGGTGTTATATCTTGGTGCTTCTCTCTAGTAGTCCCAGTCGAACTGGATCGGCTCAAACGTGGCCTGGTACTTGGGGCTCATCGTCTGTTCGATGTAGTAGTTATCGGCAATCGCCTCCTGGCCACCGCCGAACCATCTCAAATTGACCATTGCGGCCGGTTTGAATGCTCTTTTTAAAGTGAAAGTGAATTTCCTGTTCCTACTCAAAACACTAGTCTAAACTACTTACCCTTTGACTGCCGCCGCAAATTGCTCGCTCGTGTCCAGCTGGGGCAGGGCATTGGCGCCATGCTTGGGCATGTTGGCGACGGCGTCAATTGGCGCATCGTCAGTCACGTCCACGTTTATCTCGGCACGATTGGCTAGGGTGGCGGCGGGTGTCTTTATTTAAGCCTGTAAAGAGAACCATAATTCTAATTTAAACTGTAGCACCTGATTGACTGATTGAACAGCGCCCAGGGTCTGTCGCTCAGTCGGCTTCAGGCGCGGCGTCATGGCGGTGCCTTGAATCGGTGTTTGATGTTGTGTGTTCATTTTTATATGCGAATTGTCTGAAAATTAATTTAAAAAATAAATTAAATATTTATGTTTTATTCTTTTGGCTTGTACAGCCCGATCACATTCTCCGTGTGGCCCTTTTTGGACTCGAACGTGTCCTGGAACTCGTAATAAGTCTCGTAAAATTTAACCGGCGCCTCGGGATCGATCTTATAAACGCGCGGTTTCCCCAGTTTCTGCGAGATCTGGGCTCGCGTCGAGCGGATGTAGTCTTCTTTGCTCTCAATCTCATCCGAGCCGCTTCGCTTCAACTCCTTGTTAATTCGGGCCAGGCGTTGCCACGCGCCGCGATTCTCGAGTGAGGGGGACATGCGTTTGACTAGAAAAAGTTAAGTTTAATTTTAACACGCTTGAGCAAACATTAAATCCGTTAGAACTATACCTTGATGCCACGGTTTAACATGCTCCTTCAACGGCGTCGTATCGGTAATTGACACAATCTGCATGCCGGCCAGTTGGAGGTGTTTAACATACAGCTTTGGCAAATTGCTCTGCTTGCCCCAGAACGAGTAGACGAGCCGGATATAGGGGTGCATGTTTGGGTTTAACTTTCGAATTTCTTTTGCCAATGTTTCGCATGCTTAATTTAATTTATTAAAAAATATTTTAAATTTCAAAAATAATTTACATGTTTCAATATTCTCCTCCTCGCGTTTCTTCGCCCAAATAAAGCCCTGCTTCTCCATGCTCGTTTTTAGCGTCGGATTCATGTACAAGTGCATGTCATCGTAAAAGGCGTGTTTTGCCTTGAATTCACGCGGAATGTGCGGATGTTCTAAACCGCCGTTTTCATAGTACTTGCGCCAGTCCGGCTCCCACAGCCGGTACTCGGTCTCGTTCCAGCGGAATTTGATGAATAAAACGGGTGTCTTTAATTTTAATTTATTTTTAATTTAATTAAATCAAAAACCTGATTATACGCTAAGCGATCGCCCTTCTTGCCATACAGCATCCACTCGCGATTTTGAAAGAACCACGGATTCATATCCCACTTTGACACCGATTGAACGCCATAATCAGTTCGAATGTCGCTAATTGGCACTGGTTGCGTTAATTTGCCCGTCTGTTCCAAATTCCTCTTATTCTGTTGGTATAAGTTCTCCCGCGTCCCTCTCAACGGTTCACCGGCCAAACCACTGTAAGCGGCGGCATTCTCGCGTTCTTTATACAAATACTTGTTCACACCGCTCGGATAGTTCCGGTCAAGCGAGTGGAGCTCCAGTTTTGACGATTTCCGCAGGAATTTGACCGTTTTGCGCGTATTGCGCAGCATCACTTGACACAATCTCATTTTCTAATAAATTATTTTTAATACTTTAATTTCGAATTCAGTAGCTATTTAATAAAGTTGAACTGGAAATAGTTTGGTGAGACAGAGAGCGCTTTGGTGATGATGATGTTGATGATGTGCATAGTAGTAGTAGTAAAGTGTAGTTTGAATAAAGTAGTTTGGTGTTTTTCGGAAGTTAATATATTGCACCGTAAACAGAAGTGTGATTTGTTTGTGTTCAGTATTTGTCAAGGCCATTCTTTTTGTTATAAACATAATACAAAGTTAATTAATAAAGTCATAGATGATCCTCCTCATTCTGCAGCAGACTGTACTTGGTCTCGTCAATTGA
>SCLD01090096.1:0-13350 GCA_004367895.1 Oikopleura longicauda | reverse complement strand
CGCACGGATTTAGACCTGACCGTATGCTAAATGAGACTCTGACACTGGTTTAGGTGGAAGGGTATAATTTATTTATAATTTAGGAGGTGGTGAAGTCAGAATAAAGGTCGAAAGAAGTATACGGTCTTAGAAGAACCAAAATCGAAGGTCGGCGGATGAAGGCGGTGAAGGACAAGAGCAAGCAGCTGGACAAGGGCAGGACTGGTTGAGTATGGACGCACTAGGCGTGAGCTGCAGATTTACTAAATATTTAAAATTAGTATTAACTGGATCGGGTCGCTCTCAAAAGTGGCCCGACTTTATTTCAAAATATCTGCAGTTCAATAATTGATGGCTCGAAACCTGCAATCAGGGGTCGACCATTTGGCCACCTTTTCGGTTCTGAAAAGGTGAGGAAAATGGGTGACCCTTAATATCTTGCGTGGCCCCCCTCTATTTAAATGACGAAGGTCGCAGGTTTTAATGTCGTCATTATTTCAATGTATATTAAATAAAAAAAATTTTTAAAAAAAATTTCTTTTAGCTGCAGATTAATTTGAAAATCGAGGGGGTGTATATTGTGGTAAACTGCGTTGAACGCCTCCTCGATTTTTTACCTTTTTTTCATTGATCGAAGTTTCGAGATCCTTCAATCGAGTCATTATTTCGTCCAAGGCTTGTTCGATTCGATAGCCATTTGGAATGGTGGCATTTAATCGCACATCCAAGTTCTGGGTTGTTCGATCAGGCAAAATGTCGAACGAATTTCGTCGTTCGTTTTCACGAATACGAGAACTACCTCGTTTTTGCTTTTGACCGGTGAAACGGTTTTTAGCTGAACGATGGTTGGATTTAACTGCAGATGGGATGGTCACGATTGGTGTTATGTCAAGAACTTCTTGAGGAAGTTCTTCAACTGCAGTTCTGTCACGAGGTGGAGTCGTGACCAAGTCTGAATGCGATTTAGATTTCAAAAATTTTTCGGTGGTAAAAATCGTTTCTAATAATGGGACATAATTAGAACGGTTAACTGCAGATTTCTTACCGTTTTCGTTTTTGATCGTAGTGTTGAAACGGTCGACTTCGGCAGAGAAGTCGCTATCGTCATCGATCCAGAATCCATCGGAGTCAACGGGGCGGTTTGATTGGTCGAGTTTAGTCGACTGTTTGACCAGTGATGGTCTAGCTGCAGTGTGATCAGTAATTGGAGAGAACGGCACGATTGGCAAAGGTGACAATGGCGCTGTTCTTACGCTTGGTGGTGCCGGAAGTGAATATGGAATCAAGAGCGCTGGTGGTTTTGGTTCCGTTTTAACTTCCGATTCCATGGGCTGGTTTTGAACTGCTTGGGGCTTTTCATTATCGATTTCAATTTCTGCAGGACATGCGATGGCGCTAAGTGTCTCCATAAATGGTGACAACAGCTTGATATCTTCTTGTCGAACTGCTCTAGTCGTGAGGTAGTGACAGAAGTAGCAAGTTGAAGTACCCATTATTGGTGAACTGACTGATATGACGAAAATTTTTCGTCCGGTGGACTGTTTTTGAATTAGTCCAAAAACTTGTTTTGCTAATTTAGCAAATTCAGGAGTGTCCATAACTGCAGTTGGATGGCCATCATAGCGTTGCATTAACAGGGTGATGCCATAATCGATGGCTACCAAGTTATCTTTGAGCTCTCTAGCGGCGCCACCAATATGTTTCATGATGGTTGAGCGATCTCTAGTGATGTTATTCATCATGTTGTGCAAAATATTTTGCTCTCTAATGGTAACAGTTGGCTCTCGTATGTTATTATTCGGTTCCATATCTGCAGTTTTTTGTAAAGTAATTTTACTTTTTTTTTGAAAAAAGGAAAATCTCTGGGTCCGACTTTAAAGAAAGTTGGACTGACTTTAAGAGTCGGGAAATTAAAATTGGCCCCCCACTGTGTGGGTGGTTGATTAGTTTTAGGAATTTACCAATGGTAAATTAAAAATAACTCACGGTTTGACCGCGTGATGACAATTAGATTGGCTTTTTATACTCTATAATTGAGTTTTTATAAAACCTTTAAGGTTTCAAATTAATGAAATTAGGGTCATTAATGACCTTATATCTTTATAAGATATTTTAATCAACTGGTCTGTAAAACAGGCCTGTTTCTTAAATTTTAAAATATAACCTTTAAAAGGTTTCTTAAAGATAATCCGGTTTAACCGGATGTGCTATAATTTTATTATAATGATTTGTTATATTTAGTATAACATTTACTTATAACTGCAGTTTTTATAATTTCAGTAGCTGCAGTTTTATTTGGTAAGATTCCAGTTGGACTGGTTTATCTGCAGTTTTTAATTTTGGTTCGGTTTTTCGCTGATTGGCTCTTTTTAAACTTGGCGTGATTTGTCGAGCCAATCAGCTTTTCGCATCTTTTTGGTGGCGTCTCTCTTTGACTTTCAAGTTTATTTCTTGATAGAGCGCCACGATTATTTCAGGTTAGAATTTTCTGATTTTATCAGAAAATAAACTTTAATTTATTTAATTTAATTTCGATTCTATTCATTTTTTAAAAAAATTAGAATAAGAAAAGAGATCAAATTAAATTATATTAAAAAAATAAAAACGCATTTTTCTCAATTTTAAAACTGCAGTTAAATCAATGGGTCGACTGTTACAGTCAGACTTGGACCTAAAGGCTGAGGCTGAGGGTCTTGGGGTGTCCCTTGAAGCCTATTTGAAGGTAAAATTTAAAAAAAATTTCATTTTAGGGAAGGCAGCGGATACGGTCAAATTTAAACATTTAAATTCAAATTAGCTCATTTATTTGTCTTTATAATAGGACCTGGTCTGATATTTTGTTAAGGTACCTATGGAGTTACGCCCTAGACCTATGTCACGTGATTATCGTGGTTATACACGTGTTTCTGCTCGTCGGTGGATCAAAGATCCAGAAAAACGGATTATCGTGCCCAAACATATCGCTCTTATGTCAGTTGAGGGGTATGTCAGGGCTACTAAAATCTCGGAAGATCATCGATCTGCAGTTAAAAATAATCCGTCTCGTCCTGCGCAGTTGGAGGTGGATTATTACGAGCCCGAGATATACAGTATTCGCCGTCCTATTAATGGAAAGCCTTATCTTATTCGTCATCCTGATATGGACGAACCGACTCCTCATGGTGAAATTCAACCCCATGCTATCTTTAGTTCTTATGCTCGATCTAATGTCAATGGTTATTCATCTGCAGATAATGACAAGGAATGATTTTGATTAACAAAAATTTTGAAAGTGAAAGTTTTGAAGTTTCTTGGAAAAAAAATTCGTTAAAATCATAAATAGGATAACGCGGTTGATGCTGATACTGATATAGAGATGGAGGTGGAGGTAGAGCCTTTAGCTAAATCGACACCTGATCTCATGCGTAAAAATCTAGATTTGACTCAGGATTCGTTAACTGCAGGTTTTCTTAGTGATTATCTAAATGATAATTAAGGCTTGAAAATGAAAGTTTTGAAATTTCTTGGAATTCACTCTAGGTATAAACGTTATAAGCCTATGGAGTCTCTTCAAAACACTTTGGATATGTTTCGAATAGATTCATCAGACGAAGAAGATATACTTGATTCTGATTTTGAAAAAGAATTATTGGCTGGTGGGTCTGACAGTGATTCTGACAGCCCTGATCCAAGTGATTTGGTGCCTTCTGGACTTGATTCTCGACTTCATGATATAGAATTCGCCGAACTTCAAGGTCAAATTGATACTTTGGTCTCTCAAAATTCCCCGTTTGGCAATTCTGGTATGGTTTCATCTGCAGTTGTTTATAAAGGATTAACTCCTATTGAAATTGATCAATTACGTACGAACGCGATTGAAATTTCGGCGTTTTCGAACCGAATCAGGGAAATGTTGGATTCTGGCAAGTTTGTACAAGCCACGATTTCACTGATTACGGATGATCTTTCTCAGGTTGGTTTTCAAATTGATAAAAAAAAATCAAGAAACATAAAAAATCTTGATATCCATTTGAAAACCCTTCTGAGTGTTATATAGAAGCCGATGGACTCGAACGATTATATGTCCATCGGGCGGGCACGATTTTGCTTTATCCACTTGTATCTGACAATCGGATCACTTGGTATGTGAACAGTTATGATGGTCGGAATACATGTGGACTTGGTGCTTATTGGGGCTATCTTATTGGTGCTCTAGATCGGCGTAATTTTGCCACTGTTCATCATGCTGAATTATTCGCATCATCATCACCTTCTACTGATTCTAGTGGAATGTCATGTGATGAGTCATCTGACGAAACATCAAATCAAGAATCTGAAAATCAAGTGACCCCGAGTGGTGAAACTTCAAGTTCAAATCTCAATCATATGCCTCTTAATTCAATGCCTAATAGTATGCCTCGTAGTGGACCACCGGTCCGGTTAGTACCGGTCCGAGTTTCCGTGATCGTTCCGTTGGTTCGACCGCCGAATATAGAACCCGTGGTTCAACCCGAAATTCAACCTGCAGATCAGAATATACCGTTAAATTGGGCGGATGATCCCGTTCAAGGTATATTTATATTATTAATTTTTTTTTTAAAAAAAATTATTTTTATCTGCAGTTTAATTTTTAATTATTTTAGATCCATGGGATGGCAACATGAATTTACCTGTAGGTGGGAATCTTGCTAATCCATCTCCTGGTTTCCCTGCTTCTGTTCCAGAAATTTTTCAACATCCCGAATTTGTTTGGACTAATCGGAATCAGGGAACTCCTGCTAGTCGCGATAAAGATTTCATCTGTTCAATTAGGCATATCGCGATGAAAAAATCACAGCGCCACCCTGTGACTGGCATGTTACCCGATAGCGTTCATCAGGCTAGGGTTATGAACGAGATGAAGTTGACTTTAGGGTAAATATTATTGATATTGCAATTTTCGAAAAAAACTTCGCTTTTTTTTGAAATTTTCAAAAATAAAAATTTTCTATTTTAAAAAAAATTTTAGACGGCGTGGATATATGCACGCGTCTACTTGGAGAAATCGTAATGAAGGTAATGCTCCGTCTTTCTTTTATACGAAGACATATGTTCGTCCAGAAGATGTTCCATCTGATGAAGAACCTGAGTTCGATGTTGATACCGAACATTGGCAAGGCCGTCGTGTTGAACGGTTACCTTTAACTGCAGTTGATCGACGTGATTATATAGGATTGGGTCAAAAAAAAATTTTCTACGGGTTTAACCGTAAAACTTTTGAAATTCTTTTTTTTTTAAAAAAAATTTTAAAAAAAATTTTTGACTCAAGTCAAGTTCAAACTTTCCCAAATGCGATTATGAGGTTGAAAGCTGCAGTTTGGCGTGAACGAGATGACAACTGGTATCATCATTTTGTCTCGTTCAAGACGGAGCGTCATACAGATCCTGAGTTGGTTCCTATTTTGGTTGCTGAATACCGTGCTCGTCCTGAAGTCTGGCCTCAAGGACAAACCGGTATTTTCTTTTTTTTTTAAAAAAAATTTTAACTCGAGTAAAGGGAATTAATATCAAAATTTTGTTTCCGATTGGATTATCGGACTCACAATTGTGACATAACCCTGATATTATTTAGCTTTATGATCATTATAAATTATATAAAAAATTTTTAAAAAAAATTATATTATTTAATTTTTTACGTTCCAGATGCTTATTCGACATTTGGCGAGTACAACTGGTCGGCGAAACTTTATGTCGCCGAATTCGCTTTGGAACCTGCAGCTATAATTCTGACTGTATCCCGTCGTATGGATTCCAGTCAGAATTGTCCTAGAGAATTGGGATTCAATCCATCGTGCACGTATGAAAAGTGTCGGCAGTGCACAGCTTTTTCGGTTATGTTAAACCGTGTCGGCGCTCGTGGTACAATTGGTATTGTCGCTCAACAACTGTTGAATCAACTGCCGTTATTGAATGGAACTGAAATCCGAACCACTCGTTATGGGCATGCTAATTATGCTGATTTTGACAAAACTGCAGTTTCACATGGTTATGGTGAGTATATAATCTGCAGTTTTTATAGTTTCATTTTTTCTTAGAAGAAGAAAAAACTTATTTTTCTTAAGTTTCGGACTTTTTGGACCGTCCCTTAATTTCTCGACTCGTATTTGGTTCTCATCATGGTCGCATTGGTAATCAAAATGAACCAAATAGAGCTATGCTGCAGGTAAAATTATGATCAGTGGGTAATTCTCTTTCGAACAATATTTAAGCGCATTATTATGCACTTCGTGAGGGTCTCAGCACGGAACAGTCATGTTCGCGAACAAGATCTGTTCGCTGAGGTTGACAGTTATTACTCTCTGGTATATTCGTCGCCAGAGGGTAATGTTCGTGGTCATTTTATGACTCTTAACTCTGGAGAGTCATATCGAGGCAAAGTTTTCAAAAAACGACTCAATTGCCGAACTGAAGTCCGTGTCAATTGGCATGTTCTAACTGCAGATGCGATAGTGGTTATTATCGGTATGTAATTGCTTTTTTTTGAAAAAAAATTGAAAAAAAATCTTCAATTTAAGATTTTTAAGATTTTTGTAATTTTTTCTTTTTTAAAAAAAAACAAATTTTAGGTGGACTGTTCTATTTGTGGACTAGCTATGGTACAACGTTATCTGCAGATTTTATCTCGGCCGGTGTTGGTGCTGGTCAAGATCAGCTTTCATATAATGTTACTCCTGCAATGGTGAGTTCATTTTTAAGTTATAATTTCTTGTGAATATGAGAAAAAAAAGTTTTATGAAGGGTTCTGGGTTAACAGGACGTTTCATCAAAAAAAAATTTTTTTAAAAAAAGTTTTAGCTTCAACAATATCGAATTGATAATGGTTGTGTTGATCCCGTTATTCTTGACGAGCAATATATGGCCACGTGGACTGCTGCCGCTCGCGGACGAGGACTTTCTAATCAAGTGCTTGAAGATGCTCTAATGATTATGGCTGAGTACTATTGAACTGCAGATTTAGGAGAAAAATACGACGCAACTGTTAAATTTCACTCGAATTCGAGTTTTAGAAAAAAAACGACGCAACTGTTAAAAATTTTGAAAAAATAAAAATAATACCATTTATTCGATTAGTATTATTTCAACTGGAGGTTTGAATTCTGTCTCTTGGCGAACGCTTCTGGTTTCGTCAATATCTATTGCTAAGTTGAACGGATCATATTCGTCCGATTCTATCGGGCCTTGGTATAGTTCTAAATTTTGCAAAAATTCTTTAAAATTTAGAATATCCAAGTCTGTAGGTAACGGTTTGTTAGCTTGAATGTCATAGTCGAAACTATTATATCTGCAGATTTCATTTATTTCGTCTTTTGGGATTATTTTGTCTATAATTTTAAAACTAACCCAAAGCGGTTTTGGTGTATCAATGTCTAACATTGATACCCTTCTTATTTGAACGAGCTTCGTTACAAAATTAATTTTTAAAATTTCATAATTATAACGAGGCTCGTTCTTATTAAAAGACTCTTTAAGAGTTATTAGGTCTCCTGGTTTTAGTTTGACTATGCCAGGTAAATTTACTAATGGCGAATTTAATTCGTCATTTTGATACGGAATGAATTTCATTTCATTCTTTTGAAATTTTATTGCCGTTTTACGGTTTTCATATATTCGACGTGCTAGGCGTCTTTCTTTTAATAATTTTATTATTTCTTTAGTGGATACGGCAATTTGATTGCCTGTATGCCAATTTCGGTTTACAAATAATTCTGCGGGCGTATACCCGAGTTTACCTATACTATTATTAGTTTTAGCTGCAGCTAGATTCATACATACGATTAAATCGAATGGGCAATCTTCTACTAACTGTACTAAGTACTGTGAGTAGATTTTTATTCTCGAGTCTAACTCGGGTATTATATTTTTACTCAACGTAGTTGAGTGGTATAGCTGCAGTTCAATATTAAGCATTTTTAACGTTAGTGTCATGGCCGTACTTGTGTGCCATGTCGCTCGGTCGCACCTGACGGTCATTTTTACGCCGTCCATATGATGCGGGCATAATGCGACTTTTATGCCAATTAAAAGGTGGATAAATACTTCGGCCGTCATGGATTTATCGTATGCTTGGCATATTATAAATCCTGATAGGGCTTCCATTCCCAGGAAAAATTTGAAATTTTTCCCACGGAATGTTCTTGTTACTTCATCGACTAGTATAGTCGAATGGAACCTGTCCGGGACAGGTACAGCTTTTTGGTCCGTGGATTTAAAACCATGGCCACCTCGTAATAATATACATTTTGCGCAGTTATTTGTAAATGTTTTTACGTGATCTTTTAAGTGGTCGAATTGAAAATATCGACCGACTTGTTTCTGAAGTTGAGCTGCAGATGTGTGTCCTATTGTATTATGAACTGCAGATATGACGTAAAAACTTAGGTGAGATGGTATTGGTATTACTCGGTAAACCGTACCATCTATTTCTCGATCGATTTTAATGTAACCTTGCTCGATTTTCGCGTTGCGATTCTCGAGCAAGGTTTGCAATTTACGGTCTTTTTGTGGATATGATAGTATCCCGTTTTTAAGATCTCGCGTTAGACGCTTGAAGATTTTATCTTCTAACTGCAGATTTGATAAGAATTCTGAATCATTTAATAATTCTGTGAGTTTGTATTTTAAATACTTACTCTTATCTGCAGTTTTTATATTTAAATGAAAAATATATTTTATATATTTGGACTTATTTAATAAGCCGAATGTGTGATGGTCTTTAGGTATATTTTGGCCATCACATTCTGAATTTTCTAAAATTTGTCCATGATTCAGGGATAATTTTACGTTATCATTGATTGCATTTAAAACCATCCCTGAATCTATATTGTCCGGATCCGCGGCCGCGCATATAGAACATTTTGGCGTGCCCTCACAGGTATTTTTATTGATAAATAAACCTAATCGTGACATGGCGTCCGAGAATTGTATATTCGCGCTTGTATTTTTCGCGTGAATAACATTTACTTCGATGAGGCTTACAATCGCATGGAGCGAATTGTTTAACATTTCGTCTGGGGACGGTATTTGATTATTTCTGTATTTTTGAAATACTTTAACTACAGATCGACTATCAGTAACTGCAGTTATTGGTCCTTTACATTGACGAAGCATTTCGATAAATGCGAAGACCATAGCTTTGAACCCCATCATTTCCATATGACAACTGGAAATTGGGGTTTTTCGTTCTTTATCCCTTCGTGTCCGGGAAAAGAACATTATTATTTCAGGGCGGCCCTCTTGTATTTGATACATGAAGCCGCCAGTTGCCGTTTTCGATGTATCGACAACTAATACCGTTTGCGCATTTGGGTCAAACGGATGAAGCTTGGTCAGCTCTCTAAGGGCCTTTTGTACCTTGTGAAACTCCTCTATTAAATAGGGAGTCCATTCAATTTTTAATTTCGAGTCACCGATTGATGCATCATTTAATGCTTTCAATAAATCGGTGCTTCGAAATTTAAAACGGGCTATGAATCTATAACCGGCAACGTAAGATTTTAAATCTTTTTTAATTTTTAAATCGTCTATTTTGACCGATTCCATTTTAAGAACGTAATGCGGGCTTGCTTGTATAATGCCTTTATTTATTGAGCAACCTAAATATTTGAATTCTGTTACACAGAAAAAACATTTGGAACCGCTCAATCTTAGGTCATGGTATCTGCAGGTGTTGAAAAATTGTTTTAGTATTCGTAAATACGTCAATCTGCAGTTTGGTGTGGCGATGATTACATCGTCCATGTATTTTCTTAAATAGTCTGACATAGAAAAGAAAATTCTAGTGAATGTTTCTTGACATATTTGAGCTGCAGGTGCCCATCCTTGGACTACTCTTGTGAAACAGTATATTCCAAGGATGGGTATTGATATACAAAAATAGGGCCATAGACTATAGTCTAAAGGAATATTAAAATATGCCTTTTTGAAATCAACTTTTGCGTTTAAACCAATTTTACTAGTCCTAGCAGCAAAGTTGATTGCATCATTCATGTTATCGGTAGGAGTCCCGCAAAATCCGGTTTGACCGTTCACAGGACGACTATCGATAACTATTCTCAAGGCGTTTAAAATATTGAGGACATTTCCGTCCTCATCTTTCTTTAGTACCGGTAATACCATGAGTGTATTTATGGGTTCTATATCAACTTCATGGACCGGTACGATAACTTTGTGAGCTGCTAATATAGCGAACTGTTTCATAGCTGCAGTTAGACGGTCATCTTGTAAATTACTATGACCTGGCCTTTGGACTGAGAGTTTCGAGTTTGGTTTTATATGGCCTTTAACTGCATATTCTGGTCCTAAGCAACCTATATCGTTGCCAAAAATGACCTTGTTTTCTTCTATTAATTTTTCTATAGCTGCAGATAATTCGGGGTCATTTTTTCGCGTCTCAGGCGATATAGTACATTCTTTATGTGTGAATGTACTTTTACTTCTTTGTCTTATTCTTTCAATATACGCCAGCATTGCTGATTTTTGGTCGATATTAGGGTTGTTCAATGCTGGCGGTGAATCTTTTGTTTTTAAAATAGCTTCGATTTCGGGATCGACACAGTTTTTACACCCTAAACAGGGTTTAAAAACTTCGGGGTCCTCATTTTGAATGCATGGATCCCCTAAAACGGTGATAATTGATTCATTTGATGAAATTATTCTGTGAGGATCTTGGATCTTATCCGGATCCTCATTATTTTTAAAATTTTTGTGCATATAATGCACTGGATTATCTGCAGATTGATTATTTACGGAATTAGATTCCGTTTTAACTGCAGTTTTTAAATGTTTTAAGGAATTTGATTCCTTTTTATCTGCAGATTTTGAAATATTTATGGAATTTAATTCCAATTTAGCTGCAGATTTTATAACCTTTTTCTTAAAGAAATCGGTTATTTTTGTTTGTGTTCGGATCAAATCCGAATCTTTGTTTTTGTTTGGATCTTCCAAATTATCCGAAACCATACAGATTAATGTTTCAAACATAGTCTGTATGGATTCTGATAGTTTGGAATTATTTCTGTTAATGTCAACGATTTCGAATGCACTATCCTCTTGAAGGAGCGATCGGATCGTTGGCATTCTTAAGATTTTATTTCTTAGGGGACCCTTTGTTATTTTCATAGTGTTATTATGGTAATTAAGTATAAGGCCAAGCCTTTGAATATCGGGGGTCCCCATTAGAATTTTTGCATTGGTACGTTTACCTTTGCAAACCACTGCATTTTTAATGTATAGAGATCCCACATTGGGTATCTCGACTTTTACGTCCACTAAGTGCTCCCCTAGTGGCAACGTTTCATTTCCTGCCCCCCTATACGTACGGGTTCGTTTACCAACTATCACGTGATTATCTGCAGTTAATGCGTTTTCGTTTATTAAGGAGACGGCTGCGCCAGAGTCAACAAGGATATGTCCGACCGCTGGTTTGTTTTTATCAAATTTACACTTTATTATCGGTTTTGGTAAGCGGTCGGGTGATAATCTTTGTTGACTCTGATTCGTTACGTAATGGTTTTCAATTTTATTAATTGAATCATTGTCTGTACAGTTACTGTTTTTAGCTGCAGATTGATTATTTTGGCCTAGTCAAGTACAATATGGGTCAAATTGTTGACCAAGCAGGTCTTGACCGTCTTCATCGACTTCTTCGACATCATCATCTGGATCGAAATATTCGAGGTCTTCCTCTTCGGATCTAAAATCTTCTATTCCGACCTCATTCACTTCGATACCTGCAATACGACCAATAAATCTTTTATTCGGTCTTAAACGACCGTTTTGGTCATATGGGCAGCTGGAATTGGGGTCCCCCCCTTTTGCTCCCCCATGGTACCGATTTTCACCGGCCCATTTACTACAATGTCTACATAAAAGATTTTGTAATCTTTTCTTTACGTCGTTTGACGGACGACGATTAGCTGCAGGTTGTGTATTCCGACGTTGGTTCCAATTTGGTTGGAAGCGTTGTCGTTGTTGTGGTCGATGTTGTGGTTGTCGTACTTGTTGTCGTTGTTGTTGTTGTCTATTTCGAAACTGAACTGCAGATATTTCCTCATTTTCATCGACTGCGTGAATGTTGGTACGTGGACGGGAATCGAGCTTCATTTCCGCGTCCATAATTTTATACAGTTCCGGACGGTTTTCATGCCAGGATCTGTATGTTGGTTTACCATTCAAAGTGTGGTGATACTCACGTTGAATGGTATCCCATTTATTACGGTCAAACTGTGTAAAAAGAATATATTGCAGCAACGTATTGTGCATGCAACCGTACTCCTCTTTCACAGTTTGAACAATTCTATCATTTTCAAAGTCGGAACATTTAGGAAAATCCTTACTAATATAGTATTTTTGAATGATATTTCGTAAATTTCCGATTTTGAATTCATGACGGGTCTTTTCCGAGGCTGCTTTATCGAGCTTTCGGAATAGATCCATCATGGTATCTTGGGTTTTACAACGCCCATACCTTCTTTTAACTGCAGATAATGTTTGCTTATAATCGGCATACATGCCTGATTTAAAGCATTCGGTCATATCGTAGGGTAAATAGTCTTTACCCTCGCAATATGCTTGCCTCATGGTTTTTAAATTCTCCATGAAATCTTCAAAGTAAAGCTTGGCAATGGTTCCTACGGTACCATTTTCAAGCTCAGCTGGTATGACGTAATAGTCATTAGTTAGAAAGTTAACTATTGCGTCAATGTGCTTAAGTTCGCCGTCTGAGGATTTTGCGATTTCTGTGACCCCGTTTTCAGTTTTGACCTCGGTCATACTGTAATTAGCTGCGGTTAATTTTTGAATTTTGGTCCACATGGTGGCAGTAGGCTCAATTCCATCGACCAGAATCATTTCTCGTTGAATTCTGCCCGATGTTATTAGTTTTATAATTTGATTTATATTTCCTGCTACACCATATGGAACAGTTAAAGTTGTTGTTTCAACATTTTCTGGTTCCCAAAAATATCGGAAGATTTTGGCCTTTTCGCCGTAATCTTCCTTTAACTGCATAAAACCGTGTTCGAATGTGTACCACATTTCATCGGACACGGTTGATGTATTTGGTAGCCGTATTTTCTCACCGGCCACCATACGGCGCTGATACATAGCATATTGCTTAGGATCGTTTATATCGACGAAGTTTACGTCATTATCTGCAGATAGGTATAGGTTTGGGTCGTTCATATTGGCCAGGTTGACGTTCGATTTTGGTTAATTTCAGGGACAGGGTTCTAATTTACACACGTAAGGTCACCACGCACGGATTTAGACCTGACCGTATGCTAAATGAGACTCTGACACTGGTTTAGGTGGAAGGGTATAATTTATTTATAATTTAGGAGGTGGTGAAGTCAG
>SCLD01090085.1:0-13352 GCA_004367895.1 Oikopleura longicauda | reverse complement strand
AGTAATTTCAATTTTAAACAGCTACGGTAGAGCGTTCAGGCCGATCCTCATCTTCAAACGTAACCCCCTCTCTGTGGATCGACCTGCATCTTTACTAGTTAGATTAGATTAGATTTTATTGGTGCCCAGGAACTGCGGGACTTAAAAGAGAGTAATATATACAGGGAACAGTGGGATAAATATACATGTAGCTGATTATCGAATTTTCATGATATCAGTGTCTCTTCGTAAAAGAGGATCGGCCGCAACGATAGCATGTCGATCATAATATCGAAGTCTTGAGATATAACCCTTATAATCATTCCGGACCGGGGAACGTATAGTATTTAGGGTTATATCTATACATTTATAAAAAAAAAGAAATAAAATATGGAATGAGATCAGAATAACTATACAGTCCACCCCGTTTTTGACATGGGCTGTGTAATTGACTGATCCGTTTATCATTATATTTATATCTTTATATCATATAAGTTTTACTTATACGAATTTGGGCATATAGGGGAGAAAACTAGGTTGGATGATAATGAAGGATGGGGACGGAAGAAAAAAAAGAGGGACAGAAAAAAGGTAAAAGTTTTTGGTGAGAAAAAAAAGATAGGTCTGGGTGTAGTGATAAAGTCTTCTTGGAGGGTGGGAGCATGGAAGTTTGTTACCGTAATGCAATCTTTCTCACCGGTGGAGTTATGTTCGTGATAACTTGTGTGACACGTGATGCGTCAATGGCTGGACTTGTCAAAAAAACCAACCTCTGATGTAAAAGAAGTCATTCTTGGCTCAACACGGTTTCCAGATGCCGTACCAGGTGGGTCCTGAAAAGTAGCTTGTTCTTTTGAAAAGTCTTTTTCGGATTTTTTCGGTCCCGTTAACCTCGAGCTAAGCCTTGAAGGAATTGTTGAAAAAATCCGATAAAACGTCCTTTCGAAAGAGTAAGGCTGTCGTTTACCAAATTTTCTTGACCACAAAGTATTTTCCTTAGAGATAAATCCCATAAATTTCAAAACAAAATGAGTGAAAGGAATCAGATGTTCTATAAAATCGTTCAAATTGATCGCGAAGAGATTTTCCCGTCCAGCTTTTGCTCATTATGGTGGAGATCAGTCCTTCGAAACCAGTTCTTCCATGCCGTGATGGGCCCAGTGGTGGCTTTTTGGTCATTTACGCTTCAGTCACGTTATGAGTAAGTCAGATCGCATTTTATAGAAATAAAGAAAGTTTGTTTTCTGTTGATAAAAGACCACCTATGGCGGTGTACTCATATTATTGATGATTCATTGAGTTATTTTCGCCTTTAGACTTGCACTTCTGGCTATCTTTGTGTCTTGGTCCCTCATATTCGGTCTCCATGGGTGTCAATGTGGATATCGATGGTATTGTTGTCTCACAGCTGAGCGAGATATGTTGTTAGAGCAGGCTTCCATGTCGTCACCACCGGATTCGTCCGAAATCGATTCTGGAAGTTACATGACATGTCCAGAAGTCCTGTATGAAACATGTGAGTAGTAATCTATTTCTTTTTCTTTTAGGATTCAACCTTTTGACGAGAGACATTTCTTGGCTTCCTTTTTCTGATGACATAAGGATAAAATTAATGTTTTCAGTGGATGAGGTGCAAGCGGCTGTGGTGGCAGCAAATAAACGGGGCGATGTAATTGTCAGTTACTCCAAATGATTCTAAACTGTAGTTGGGAAGGAAAGTGGCATCATAAACGAGAATACGCGATATGATACAAAATGATTTGACTGTTTAGTCAGTTTGGGTTATCGAGTTTAATAGTTATGATGTCATTTCGAATACCAGGGCCTGAATGCAATATGACCATTTCTGCCACGACTCCGGTATATGTTGCCTGGATGCTCTCAATCTGGAGGCCAATTCATTTTCTGTCATGTGAACTTGATCATTTTCAGCCATTCGTGTTCATATGATCTAAAATCGTTCGCTTTTTGTAAAATAATAATAATAAAAGGACCGAAATAAAATAAAGTGATAAGAAAAAAAAATGAAATATTCAGAGTTTGTAATTTCGTGCCTTCTCTGATTACAGCATAAGTGAGAAGTGGGCGCTATTCTAAAGGTGGATCTGACGATGATTTCATAATAAAAATAAGTCGAGAATGATGCTTTTTCATTCAAGAGGTTATTCTATATAGTCGAAAGTTCACGTTAGACCGACACTGTAGCACCAACGGGAGGGAGTGTAGAAGTTATCGGTTTAGCAGTTGATTATTAGTAAAGGCGGGCACTCGTATTTTAGATCAGCTTCTGACTGATAGTAACTAATTCAGTTTTACAGGCTTTATGCTCAGCTTCGATCGTTTTCAGCTGACTCATGAGTTCATTCGTCTCCAAGATCAACTGGGCGATCTTACCCTCACAATCGCGCCACATTGTTTCAATTTCTTTCTGTCGTTCCATACACCGCTGATGTTCATCCACCAGAAGATTTAGCTGATGCTCTTGACGGTAAATAGTGCGTTGAAGTTGTTGTTTTTGTTCTTGAAGACGTGTGATCGACTGATTGTGATTGTAGCGTTGTAGACGGAATTGCGCATTTTCCTGAATTTGATTAGTAATGTGTATCAGACCGTCTGACTAGGGGTAGGAAAAGTCAAGAACCGTGACGGTGATCAGACAGTCACTGAACCGTTACGAGTGGATTTTTGATTGATTGGCGATCAAAGATGGATTACGATCATGGTTGATGTCGCCTTGGAGCATTTGCCATGATTTATAAGAACTATTTGGACTCTGGATTAACTATAACTCAAATTATTTATAGACTATAAAAATCCAAAAAGAAAGAAAATATACAAAGTATAAAGATATACGAAGTATAGAAGTATCAGATCCGTCAGATTAGTGTGAGCGGAGTGAATTGCGACGATATTGAGATTGTGAATTATGGAAAACCAAAATAATAATAATAATAATTATTATAGTGACTCCAGTTCCAATTACAGCTCCTCTTATAGCACATGTAATGGCTACGCTTCCACATACGGGGACGCTTCCAGTTCAGCATCCAGTGGCTGTTACTCTACTCAGGGTAGCGGTTATGTAATCATGATAAAATCGGTCCTTTTTAGGACCACCCTATGCTCATTTGAGTGAAATGGTCTTATGTATCGGACTGTAATATGATCTGATTTATCGGTTTCCTACTCGCTGATAATGTAAGTGGGAGAGATTTGCATTGAGGATGTCAGTACATACCCTGAGATTGTTAATATTCTCCTTGGTAACTCGGCTCAGCTCGAATTCCAGTCGTTGTATTTGATTTTGTAAGCCCATGGTGAAATCTCGCTCATAACGGATGGAGTCTTTTGCTGCATTGGCGAGGGACTTGGGCATCCTGGATTGATTCATTCTGGATTAATTCTTTCAATCCGTCTGAAAGTATTACAGTTAGCGGGGAGATTTGAGGGGAGAGATGAAAAAGAAATAGATTTTGAAAATAAGATGGGCTTATTAAAGAAAAAGTAATTGTTTCTCTAAATGATTTCGGGCTCGAAATAATTTCCCATCTCCGCCTGATTGCCATCTGAATGACGTCAATGTGTTAGTGATAGTGGTTGTATCATTTCGTGGGTGACGTCAATTCGTTGGAGCCCGGACAATGTAATATAATTTTGAAAAGATGTGATTTGACAACCAAAATTTCAGTTGTGCGATTCGTTGGCAGAACGCTATCTCACGTGACTGAATTTGCCAGTAGATTACCAGATCACAGCTTTTGCCTCCGCTTTCATACACTGTCTATCTTAGCGACATCTATGTCCTTCACGTGACCGTTTCCGAAGTAACTGTCAATGCGGCTGATGTGGAGACGCAGAATTTCCCTTTTTTACATTTTGTAGAGATATGGAGCGAGAGAAAGCGAAATCATTTTTTTTTGATCTAATTGTTTTGTTTTTCAAGATCATGTTTAGACTATTGGGAGTTGATATTCGTAACATCTCACCGGAAATGGCTCGTGAACAAAGAAATATTGCTGATCAGGTTTTTAATGATAATTTTCCAATAATTTCTCCAATTAATAATTAATAATAATTGTGATCCGAATGATCAAACTTTCTTTCAGCGAGCTGCTCGTGAACGCGTGCTTGATGCAGGTGGTCGATTCGAAAATCCAGGTGCTTTCACAGAGGTAGGTTTTCTGTCTTGAAAAAAAATAATAATTATAGATTATACTTCATAAATTGAGTATATTTTTTATAAAGAAAAAATGTATAATTGCTTATTCTAGTACCAGTGGAAAACGGGTTTGAGACCTCTTCCTTCGATGCATAAGGCATTTTGGATCTGGCCCATGTCTGGACAAATGCCGAATAGTGCTGACTCGTTCTCGGTCTTGGAAACGATTTTTTCAACCGTAAGTAGGAGTGCTTTGTTGCTGGTTCAGTTTGTTGGATCATAACTTGTTCTTTTAAGGCGAACGCTAGTTTGTTGCTTCGACATTATCGTGATAATGTCTGGGTGTTCCATTCGGAACTCGTCCAAATTTTTCGGTCTTCACGCTGTTTTCCATTTCGAGTCGTCCCTGGCAAACGTGGAGTGTTGGAGCTTTATCGAATCGAGCGCCATATGTTCAAAGTTGGTGTGGCACCCACAGAACGAAAGTGTTGTTATCGAATTATTTGCTCAGATAACGTCGGTTGGCGTCACCGAAGTCACGGTGCCGATTCTGCCAGTCGCAGTGGTACTGATCGTCTTGATGCTGAACGACGTCCTGATTCTGGACGACGTGGTTATCAGGGTCGGTCGACTGCTGTACCGAATCAGGCCGAGTTGGTTGAGCAGCTGTTTCGTAATGACATTGCTGCTGGTCGCTGTGTTAACTTTTCTGGTTGTGAGACAAATGTTGCCAATAATTTGGCTTCAAACAATGCGGTTATCATAAATGATGAGCGAACCAGTATTACAGGTGAAAGTAACGATAACGACGATAACCAAGATGGTGACTCTGGTCCATTCGTGATTCCGGACAGTCCTTCCAACATGTCCACTGTAAATATGGCTTTAGCTGTAAGTGAGACACACCCCCATATGATTTTTTGATTTTTCTCTTTTTATTTATTTTAGATCGGGGGCGATGATCTCAACCTTTTGATTGGTGATACCGAAGTCGACGATGTCGGAGACAATGATATCCAGGCAGCTGAACGCGATTCTCCTTCGACTGTTCAAAGAAAGTGAAATTCGGCCCCGGCGACTTGCAATAAGTCTTAGAACGACAACGAGTGCTTTTTCCCTTTCTTTTTCCCTTTTCCCTTTATGAGTAGGCTTCTTTTCCCTTTCCAGGTTCCTGTTTTATCGTTCACGGCCGATTTTAGCCTTCCCTTGATTGTCTTCCCACTGGTAAATTGACGAAATGCATTAGGATAATTAAACATTTCAGAATGAGTTTCGTTGAGACGTCGACTCCTGTTGATGACAATAACGAAGAATGCCCTTTTACTTTGGTACAGTAACAAGTTCTAACATCAGATCTTAAATCAAATCAGAGTTCATTAAATCAGATCAGATTATATTAAATCAAATCGGATTTCATTAAGTTCAGTCAATGACTCTGGTATAATCTAAACTGTGATCTAACGTTTTTTTCTTAGATTTGTGGTACTGTTCCTCGCGCTGGCTCAGAATTGTCACGAAGTCATCCATATTCGCCCTCTGACTTCAATTCCGAGTTGAAAAGTCAATTGAAAAGTCTTTCAGTAAGCGATTTCGCAGAGAGCGGTTGTCATCATAGTTTGAAATTGTGAATAAAAATGTTCTTTTTAGTCCCGTGAAGCGGTTTTGAAAGCCCTATCCCATTTCAAGGAGGGAGCTTCACGAATGGAGACATATGTATCAACAGTATGTGAAGCAATGTCGAACATCGAGCTGTGCTCGTCAACCTTGGTTCAACAGAGTGATGAATTTGTGGTCCGAAAAGCTACGTCTGAATGGGGTTTGCCTTGCAATGCTCTTCAGTATACTAGTTCGGTCTGTCTTGGCATTCCTCGTAACTTTCAAAAGGTTATGCTGGATGAGCTGCAACCCAGTCATGAAAGTTGGTGCCAAGGTGTTACAGAAAAGTTCGTGGTTGGTCTGAACTCGGTTTTGCGGGGAAAGAATTCGACTTTGCCAGTCAACAGTTTGTTCAATTTGGTGGATTTGGCTCCTATGTTAACTCCGTCCTTATTCTTTACGGCCAAAGACACCCATTCCTTGGGTGGAGTGACGCAAAGTATCAGTCGCTGCCATCACAGTTTGGCCTTCTGTAACTACAATTTGAAGATTTTGGCAATGAACGCCACAGTAGTTCGATCTGGGTCCAATATCTTGCCAGAGACGATTTCCAGTGCAGATGATTATGCGACAATGCTATCACAGGCAATGAAAGACTCATTCGACCGGACGGGTGACCACGTGGAAGCTGGTTTGGCTTTGGGTGGGCTGGTTCAGGATATCGAGGGTAAAATGAAGCGCTATCAACGAGCTCTCAAAGGTTAGTTAGTCCCTCAAGAATATATTAAATAAGTATATTAAGTAATTACTTATTACACATAATTATATTACGCATAATTATATTAGGTAATATATTGGATAAATTCTTTCAGATGCCTATTTCCTGAATTGTCAAGTGGGACAGCTGCTTGACCGAAGTATTGATGGTCTTGATAAGGTCCATACAATTCGAACACGTGAGGAGCAGCTTGCAAAAGATCTGTTTCGCCACTTTGTTTCTGTAAGTGGTTGTGAACAAATGATGGCTCAGCTGGAAACCACCGCTGGAGCCTTTTTACAAGGATTATATCCTAATCCTAACTTTCAAATTTTGGGAAAACCACGGATCACATTTGATTTATCCGGATGCAAGTTCGTGGGTTCAACTGGTTACTCTCGTGATGTGACTGGAGTTTCTCGAAATGTATTCACCAAGGTACTTATGTGAAATCCGCCTTAGGATTCAATCTGTCGTGATACAGTGTCATGACTAATCTAATCTATGTAGGCTATGTCAACTGTCCAAGATCTGAAGATAGCGCGTCCGCGTGTGAATAGAATCCGTCCTTCAAGCATGAGTGGATCCATCGTGACTGGTCCTTGTTGGAGTGTTGTGCAAACTCTGTTTCAAGATTCAGATTATTTGACAAATTTCCAGTTGAATCCGACCAAGCGACGACGTCGAGAGCACGGTATGATGATTTTTGTTTTTTCTTTCTTCTTATATTACTTGAGAGTCTGCTTACGTTGGAAATACAATCTTTCGTTCGAGGTGATATTCATTCCACTAAATCAGTCTGAGAAGTCAGTTTGATGACTCGAAACGATGTTATTCGTGAGAAAGAATAATTGGTTGTATTTCCAGGACCTGAGTTGCGCGGTTTTGATAGAGATGTGTATTTAGATACAAGCTCCAGTTTGGCCAAGAAGCAAATTGATTTCAAGAAAAATTTGAGTCGTCGAACGAAATGTGATTCGGTTGGAATGTTGGCAACAAATGTGGTAAAGCCGAAACGGGGTGGGGCATCAAAGGCGCCATCGTCGACATTTACATCTACTCCTACATCTGGTGCGGGTGTTACCCTTGGTAAAGCTGCCAATAGCATCCGAGATAAGGATCGTCGAAGAGCAGCTAAAAGAGCTGAGCGTAAAGAAAAGATTCGCCAAGCATTAACTTTTGACGATTCAAGTTCATCTGGTGAATCATCTGTTGATGGTGAGGGTGAACTTCGCCTTGGTCCAAAGTCTCCAGGTAATGCAGTTTGGGTTTTCTCTTTCTGTTCGGTCGTTTTTTCCCTTTTCCTTTAAAAGGGTTTTCCCTTTTTATTTGGCAGTCTCTCGATGGTATATAAAGTATATAACAATATATAATAATATATATAACATGTATCATATATTATATCATATACATAATATATAACAATATATGATATAAAGTATGAACCAACATTTCACGGTTATTTTAGATAGCGCCGAAGAGGGCACCCGGGGCGACGACTGCCAAATTCGTGAAGAAGAAGAGGCTCTCTTGGCAGGGGAAAATTACCAAGCAGGTCCTTCCGGTGCCGGATCAGCAGCTGATCGATCGATTCCAGCTGATGCAATTGAAATGGAATTGACTGAAGGAGGGGATGGAGATGACCAAGAGTCTAATGACGATTCAGTGATGGACATTCATCCCTTATTTTAACTTTTTACTGGAGTGGGAGTTTTAGAGATTATATCTTATTTTTCTTTTTACTTTCACTTTTGAGGCCCTTTTATTCTATATTTATCCCTGCGAAACTCCCGTTTTATTCATTTCTTCCGCAGAATTGTAGCGTTACAATTCTATGAGGCAGAAAGAAAAGGCAACACGGAGTCCCCCATTTTGATAGGTGAAACCGTCTCAAGTATGGATTATATTAAGACATGAGTGGGCGGATGCCGAAAAGTCTACGCGGGTTGGCACAAGATTTTATGCAAACAAAAATTCACGATTCGACTTATATCTCTGGTTTACATTTGATGATTCAAAATCATCGCCGAGAAATTCGACGAATCGACATGTACTATGCACGTTATCGCCAACGTGAGATTCTGATTCGTCGATTAAATTCTCGAATTCTTTCATTGCAAGAATTCAGAAGAAGTCTGCCAGAGTTCCGACGTCAACGGAGGGACATTCAAAGACAAAAGGTTCAAATTTCTGTTTTGTCCCGAAATTTGAGAGCCTTGAGACGAGAACGATCTTCTTTCTTGACGACCACCAAAATCGCTCAGGGGCAACAGTCAAATCTAGTCTTACAGAATGCTGCATTGCTTCGTGATAATGCAAATTTACGGGCACGTGTCTGTTACTGTCAGACCGAAATGTCTTATGACTAAATCCTTTCGGTCGTTGTTGAATGACCAGTGACTGACATTACCGAATCGTAATCAACGATATAGTCATTTTGACCACATTATTGATAGCTTCAATCCTATGTCCTAGATTAGATGCAGTTGTCGTACGCATTTCGGTTCACTGATAAAGTCTCACAACTGGATGGATTGGTGAGAATTTCATCCCGATTTTCTGGAAGATATTTTTCTCCTGCTGACATTGGCGACTTCAGGTAAGTTTTCGGACGTTATAACCGTATTGAGCCCTCTGAACTTATTCCCCTCTTTTTAGTCGACCATCATCTCTCGTTCGTCGCGAGTTTGGTTCCTCCCTTATGCAATTATTGTATGAACGTCTCCCAAATTGGTCTCCTGTAGGTGGCGCTCAGTATTCAATTCCCATTGATCACGGTAAATTGTTATCTTCCACTATGACTTTCATTTAAATGCTAATTTTTAGTTGATCTAAGCCTACTTACTGACGAATATGTAAGCCATTTGGTGTCCTTTGGATGGGTCATTTCTCGAGCACTCTTTAGTTATCCTGATGTTGGAGGACCTTGTCTATTGGAGATCGGAATATCCCGCAACCGAACATTGACTGATACTGTGGCAATGTTTACGACAGTAAGTTACATAGGGTTTCCTTCCTGATTTGGCTTGACTAAGTAGATTTGATAGGTAATTGATAATGGGACGATAGTTGATAAGGGTGAATAACATAAGATAATCATAGAATGTCGTAAAAACGCAATAAGATAAAAATGATGTGGTCGCATACGGTCTCGTTTAATAGCATGTTTCGCTTGTAGGATTTTCTTCTTCGAGTGAGGTAAAAAAGATAAAATAAATAAGATACCCCAGGTTTCTGTCGTAAACTATAAAAGGAAAGGAGTGTCTTATTAGTTATCTGCGATACTGTGTATAAATACCCCTTTTTAGTTTACTCGATCATTGCAAGGGATGGGCGTGTCTGATGACGAAAAGGATGTGTATCTCCATTTATGTGCACTGGAGGTCGGTCAAGTTGAGGCCCAGGTGACTGATTTCTTCATGGATTGGCATGGCAGTCATGACGATGTGGGGTTGAGTTATTGTGAGCGGCCACATTTATCCCTTACTTTTCCAAGAAGCAAGCAGATCTGGATAATGTTTGACTGTGTCGTATCTGGTTTTTTTGCCGAATACTGACAGAAATAAACTGTAGACAAGAAAAGAAATGAAAAAAAAACCGTGTCCTAAATTTTGTTTCTGCAGGTTAGATTTACCGGTTATAGTTGTCATTAGTACTTCAGTCTGAATGTAGTTTAATTTTACACATAAGCATTGATTTCATCAGATGGTCGACAGTTTTTACAACGAGTACCCATTCTTGAATTCTCTTAGAAAAATAGGGAAAAAGGAGAAAAAAGGAAAGAAAAAAAAAAAATTCACCGAGTGAGTCATGATGAGGAATAATTAGAGATTTCATTTTTCGTCAAAGGTCCGAATTGTGACATCGTCGATGATAATGTATTTCGATACACTGACGGTCCCTAAATGAGGTATGCCTCCGAAATGGTCTAGCCATCTCCTCGAAAAAAGAATAATATGCCCGAATGAAGTTACAAATGACTCATTTTATTTTCAAAGATGATTCATCCAGAATTTATCTAGACCGATGATTATCGTGGAATTGAGAATTAATTTTCCCGATGACTCAGTAAAGTTTGATAATGATTCATGCGAGAGTTTTCTTTGTGTATGCCGCCATTAGAATTTTGTTAGAGATTGAGGCTCAAAATTAACCGGTTGTATCAAAAGAAGAAGAGAAGAAAGCGATAAAGTGATTATTATCTGGTTTGAGCATAGAAAAGAAAAGAAAAAAAAATGATTTATTTTACATCACGTGTAAGTTTTACCTTTTTGTCTATTTTCATACTTTTCACTGATATGGTTTTGTAGTTGAAGCCGATGAATGGTCTATCATCTGCTGAATTTTCGACCTTATGGGACGTGCAGATGGAAAATTGTGGTTCTGACCAGTTGAAATGGTATTTAGTTGTCACTTCAGCCGTGCGAGTGTTGCGGCTGGTTGATTGTCAACCGAATCAAGCTATACTGCTACATAGTCAGTTAAGAAAGCTTGAGTTAGCGGCTGCTGTTGATAAAGTAAGTTTGATTTGTACTCTCGTAGAGTGGAATAAAAATTAAAGAAAAAGTAAAAACTAAGTGGAGAGAAGATTCGTATTTCGTTTTAAGTGAGATTTTCAGGTTCGATACTTTTGTTTGAGTATCTTGTGGTGTCTGGAAGGAGTTTATTGTCGAAATTCAATGAGTGAGGGTGAGCGCGAGCCGTTTTATCGACAAATTCAAGATGTCTTGTCTACCATCTGTGCAACATTGGGGTCCACTTTCAAACCCTCTTTGATGAACCCTCATCAGTCATCTGTCCTGCAATCCCTGACTACACTTATGAGTATCGATTGGAAGACATTAGCTCTATACGATGATTATGACTCAGAACTGGACCCGATCTTGAGCCTGGTGATGGAGGTTGATGGATTGGATATGCTTCCAGAGGTCTATCGTGGGTTAAAGGTAAGAATTATTATCTAGAAATTCAGGATTTCAATCTCTTTCAAATGTAGCGGTAACTTTTCATCTTCATTTGTTTTTTAGCTTCCAATGACCATTCAGAAAGTTGCAATAACGCCAAATGGTCCTCGTAGTGATTGGATCATGCCATCAATGCCACCAGTCGGGATGATTCAACTAGATTGTTCTTTGGATGTTCCAAATCAGGTATAATAGTTCAGAAGAAGGACGAGCTGTGACTTTATGCACCTAAAAAAAAAAATTTTTTAGTTAATTCGTGATGTGTTTATGTCAGTCAAAGCGCGCTTTTGGCCCCACTGGATTCCATTTATCACCCCATGGTCCTTGCCTCGTGTTCTGGAGTTTATTTTGCTTCAATTCAAGATGCAGACTTTTAGTTCTGAAGATTTGCGTGTCAAATATTACGATTCAAAGGTCGTTTATAAACACTTTTCCGCCCAATTATACTCCACGGAGCATATTTCAGCAACCTTCTGGGATTTTCATCCTGAGAACTTTGAGCCTGAATTTGTTTTTGATGGCGTGTTAAAATTATTACATGAGGCATATGTTACGGTAAACGATAATGACTTGGATGATACACGTCGGAATTCTGTGTACGGAATACCCTTCACAAACATTTCACGAGCGGCTATCGTCGCCGGCGATGATGAGGAAGCTTTATCTAGTTTAAGTGTCGGTTTTACCATAACCGTCGGTGGCGGAGCCCATAGTGGTAGTTATATGTTTGTGAACGGTAAAAAACGGTGGCATGAATCGTCCAAGGCAGGAATTCAGTTGTCCAAGTTAGTTTTGGTTTTGAAAATGATTTCAAACTTCGGAAACTTGAGTTTGTATAGACCTACTGAGATTTTTGTGATGCCGAAATCTTTTAACACGTCATCTAAACTAATTCTCTCCTTACTATCACGTGAGTCAGAAAACGATGAGTTTCGTCGACGATTCGACATCTGTGCCGATAAATATCGACATTTCATTCGGACACTGCCTAATGCCGAAACCCAATATCACTCTCACTTTATACAATATCGAAAGATGTTCGCTGTCAATGGCGAGCTGTGTTACTGTACCAAATGTGAAAAGACATTCGATAAGTCATGTCCAGTTGATCGCTGGGTGACAGACGTATTATCTAGCTCTGTTTTGATGATTTCTTTGTTACCTGGTCCCCCATATGCTATAACGTTACAGACCATGTTCTCTAGCGCGACCGCAGTTGCATTTCTGAAAAAGGATTGTATCCTGAAAAGCGGGGTGATTACTTTCCGCGAAAATCCAGACTTCTCTTTCTGTGAAGACCTAGTTTGGTGACAATTTGGTGACAATAGTATAGTATATTCCATAATGGTGACAATATCTTTACCAAGCCTTCTAATTTAGTTCACATGTTCTGAGTGCCTAGCGCTCCTTATTTTCGTCTGCCTTTTGACCGTGATTCTTTTTCTTTGATTTTTCTGCAAATAAAGATAATTCCAGTTTGAATTATGTATTTTCACTTTTCGAAATGGTAACTTTTTGAAATATATTGAGTGACGTCACAAGATGGTCAAATCTTAATTTTGGAAAAAGTTTCCGAAAAACACCCTGTGAGGCCACCCGAAAACTCGTCAATAAGGGTTAACTTCAATTGAAAGTATTAGCCAAAAACATCCTCTTGGCAAAAAACGCTTAAGGGTAGTCCAGAGTCTGGACTCCAGACCAAAGCCATTTTATTTTCAAAATCAATGTCGGAATGATTCGGATCCGACATAGATCGACTCTGAAATAGAACGACGCCATCTTCAATCGATTCTGAGTCGATCTAGGAATTCATCGTTTCATTTCATAGTCATTGTATGTCGGATCCGACTCTTTCCGAGATTTATTTCAAAAATAAAATGACTTTGGTCTGAACTAC
>SCLD01090073.1:0-36047 GCA_004367895.1 Oikopleura longicauda | reverse complement strand
GAATCGTCCGCTGCGTGTGTCCACTGGAAAAGAAACTCCTCCTTCTTTGCGGCAATTGCCTTATAGTCAATCGGAAAAACGGCCTCGACATTCGAAATCCAGCCAAGTGAGTTAATTTGCATCTGATCAGTGATATCCGTTCCGTTGTAGGTCATCATGTAGTAGTTATAACCCGAGTAGGATTCACTCAGGTTATAAATACGAAAACCAGAGTAAGTAAAGGGACCATAAACTTCTTCCGTGAATTTGTTCCACATTTTTCTCTTTTACTCAGACGTTAGTAGACGAAAATACAAATCGTCTTTTCGTCGGTTGATGAGCCAATTTCACAATCTCGATTATTAACTCTGTCCGCTTCTAGGGCAAAAAACAAATGTTTAGTGTACACTGGGGTTGGAATAAAGTTACGCTTTCGTAACACTACAATCAGTAAAATTGCATTGTTCAGCGGAATGTACATATAAAATTGAACTTGAACTAAATTATGTCCCAATGTTACCTTCTGTGTTTATCTATTAACGCAGCACATATCGGGCATTAAATTTAGTCAGTAAAGGAAATGCGGTTTTCAATTTTATTATTATCAAACAGCAACGCTACTGTGCCTTTGTACGTTTATTTGCACTATTGTGGAATTTTCAAGTGGACTTTTATCTTGGATAAACGGCTGTTAATCGGCGCAAATCTGTAGGTATGTACTGTAACGTACACCATGGATGTAAACATCCGTAATCCACGAATGCGAAGCAAAAATATGGACAGGTAACTTTTCCCCGGATAAAATTTTGTTTACTCTGACATTATCTGTCCAATTATTCTTTAGCTCTTATTTATCACACCTGGTCGTCGTTTTATCTTGTTTCCAATTAGCTTGTCATCTCAAGTTCAACAACTTCTTACTTGCGCTCATCCAATCAAGTATACTGGTCAACGCCATTGACAGTAAACAACGGACCAGACTGGACTGGCCCCTATTACCAATGCACAGTGTAAATATTTGAGTTGAGTGATTCGAATTGAGTTACCCGGGTTATGAAAGAAAGTCTAAGAACTGGTAGTCTCGTTAGGGTGGTCAACTCAGTAAAGCAGATTGTCATCGATCACTGAGACTCAGTGACTGAGTCCGTGGTCATCGTCACAATTAGTAGTAACTATATAAACTTACTGGCAAGCTACTACTGCTGGCTGCTAAACTACTCGAGCAAAAATCTAATTTGGTCGATGGCTGGGAAAAAACTCGCCCATTCGAAAGAAGAGAGATGATCTCCCTGGCTCGAGAAAAAGTGTGTGTGTCGTTTTCATTCACACACACAGTCTACAGTCTAGCGAACAGCGAACGGGGCCCTAGTGTTCCACCTCCAAATTGTGAAAGGCGTTGAATAAACATAGTAAACACAATTGTGAGTACGCACATACACACTCACACTCCCACTCTTACCAGTGTAGTTCTTCAGTCAGACATGAGCGGCAAATTCAGAGAGACAGATTAAATTGAAGCAGAAGCGAGATGGTGGAACAGAAGACAATGAGGTGAGCGTTAAGGGCAAACTGTCTTTTTGCTAATAATAATGTGTAACGACAGCGAGGCAAATTTATTCGTTAAATTGGAAGAGGAAGTGTTAGGCTCATCATTGTCACCGTCTTCGCCGCCGCCGTCATCATCAAATAACAATAAAAATGTGCAATCGTGGAATACGATCAACTTTTTCAAGCGCAAGGTGAGGCAGTTAAAAGTTAGAAATAAGAAGAAAGACTCATGAAAAATGCACTCGACGTGCCCCTAATTGTCCTACAAAGAACAAAAAGTGAACTTGAGCACAAGTGAAACCTAGGGGCCAAAAAGTGGACACATAGTGGACACGAATAACACAGACACGCATATTTAATTAAAGAGAATCATTTTATAAAGAGAAAATCAAACACCACACAACTCTGGAGGCCACCACGCCAAACGTAAGCTACTTTTCTCGCTCGTAAATTTGCTAACCGTCATAGCGAGGTGTAATTTGCTCAGTCAAATCATGACGTGTCTTCAAATACAGTACGTCTTCGTTATTTTCGAAAAAACTAAGCGTAAATTGTTGGTTGATACAAAATATAATTGATCATTGTTTTGTAAGTGTCTGTGTGAAATGACTTGTCCCGGCACAATGTCGTCGGTGGTCGCGACAGGAAGTTCAAATTATACTAATGATTTACGGTCCGGTCCCCAACGTCAGTTTTGATGATTTTTAACTGTGATTCACGCGTTGATAGTTTATAGTGCCGTTTTTACGCAGAGCAGAAAGAGTTAAAGGAGAGACCCACCTCGCCCTCCCAGAATAGTAAACGCTAGTCTTTTGTTTCTGATCATCTCATCTGAGCCTATTTCTGAGCTTCAGTATTTTTGAGATTCGCAGTGTGAAATCAGAGTTCTCACACAAAGAGCAAACGAGAAAAGAAAAGAGAATAAAGAATGGCTTGGGTGATTCAAGGATCTTCAAGTAGGTCCAACATGTCGGTAAGAAACACGACAGAAAGTGGATTATACAGTTTATCATGTCTACTTATCCATTGTCTATTCGATCACGCTAAAAAATGATAACTACACACATTTACACACACGCTATACACATGTATGTGTGCCGAAGCGCAAATTCAGACCAAGGGTCATAAAATCATGGTAAAATCACAAATGCCACCCAATTGCCGTCCTTACGACAGGCCTAGCTCAAATACAAGCTGGTAAATTGTGACATGTGGTGCTTGTTACCCATCGTTATAATGTTGATTGATTTGACGCATTCAGATACTCAAACAAAAAATGGACGCCGAAAATCGAACCCGCGTGACTGGCCAGCCAATTGAGGTGAGTTAGTAGTTTGTTACTGTATTCCTTTTTACTTCCATTGTGTTTGCGCCAAACAATGCAGGCTCTGTTTTTACGGAAAAATACTTTTAACAGCTCACATCACTCGTTTCTTCACTAAACTATATAACGCAGAGGCGAACGAAATCAACGAGCGGTTTAACATCGGATGACTTCTGTTCGAATTCAACACTGTCAACACGCCGTTCATACCATTACAAAGAGCCATTGAACGATAGGTGAGCCCATTTGTATACAAGTTGAATTGCTGCCTTTTTACTGCCCGTCGAAAGACGCAGAGTTACAATTAACTTTATCGTCTGACAAAAAACGACGAGAGAGAAAATATATCAGCTAATATATCCAAAAATAGCAAAATGGGCAACGGGACGTCGAAGCGAAAGGGCAGTGAGGACGGGCGCGGCAGGAAGCAGCGATCCGCCGCCGAGCGTCTGGTCGACTCGCGTAAATCTGGTGAGTGTGATGTGACAGTTTATTCATCGTTTTTAAAACCGGATTGACAGCTCGTAACAATGTCAATGGCAATAGCAATTCAATGCCAAAACGCTCACGATCAGTTGGCGATCGACTTGCCAATCAATCGGCAACTGACCAAGCTGACTATCAAAAAAGTATGGAGAATATTCCGGTTGAAATACGCGAGCAATTCAATCCGGCCTTTGCCCAGGAATTGAACCGTCTGGTGCGGCAAAAGTCTAAACACCGCGAAGAATCAGGCTTTCAAGAGCCGAATAAAGAAATTGGGGAGGACGATTTCACGGGAAAACTGGATACACTCTCACGGAAACCGGAGACACAACAACGACGAGGGTCAGTGTCAAACACATTGGGGCGCATCAGCCAGACGAAGAGTCAGGAGCACTTGGTCAATAGTGAAAAACCAACAAAATCAGCATACGAATCACTTTATGCCACCACTGCGCGCACAGTACCGGGCAAACCACCACGATCAAAATCAACATCGAACTATCTTGATATCAAAGCCAATGAAGATAAGCTTGCCAGTGAGGTCAGCTTTGCCGGAACGAATAACTCGAGTCTCCGTTTCCCCTCCGAAACCAGTCAAGAGTCAATTTACGACAATGTCCGACCCAATCCGCCGACCAAACGCACCGATCAACCGCCGCCAACGAAGAAAACGGCAAAAACTAATACACAGAGCTTGAGCAAGGATTTGAAGACGGCGACCATGTTGCTGCGAAATCGGTACACATCCAACAATAACGACACTAGTAACACTACGCGAACATTGCCAAAATCGCGAACCTATACAAATGGCGTCAATCACATGAACAGTACACTTCCAATGCGCCCAATCGGCGATAATAATGACAGCGGACGTTTGTTTATGATGTCGGGCAAGGAGCCCCGTTTGCACTGTCGAAATACAGCTTGCTCCAATTCAGGTTTGGCCCTAATAATTTACTGATCTGATCTAATGGCTACTTTAGCTTCGCTCGAGCATGCTCAACAGCACTACAAGTCATGTGTCCATTGCTTCACTTACTACTGCCGCGCCGAGTGCCGTCAGCAACACTGGCAGAAGCACAAGGAAAAATGCATTTACGCACGTGCCGTCTCAACCACTAAGGCCATTCTTCGCTACGTATTCCAAAACGCGCAACTGATGGAGCATTATATCGAACTAGGAGCCGTATCTGACCACGCAGTTTTTTTAATTAAACAATACATTTGGTCAGATCGACACCAGCACGTAACTACACAAAAACGGAACATCGAGGCGCACTTCAATTATGCTTTATGACGTTAAATGATGGATTAATGTTTTTACAGGCAAGTTTGATACAACTTTAAACAATGCCCTTTCGTCAACTGTGTATCCAATAGCACGGCCATACAAACACCACACAACAGACCAGCCCGAGCTACGTCAAGCCAAATCAAATGGACAATGATATGCGCAACCTAGCTGCCAGCTATCGGCCAGATTGTGAGTGTGTGACCTTTTACCAATTTCACTTAAACTATTTCAGCCGAATTCATACTTGACGTCAAAATCGTAATCTCGTCAAAAGAACGTCTCCTCTACAATCGGCCATATAAAACAATGGTGAATCATGTGTCGACGGCGGCGCGATTGCCAGTTCATCGTCAATCATCAAACCGAAAGAAATCGTCCTCGGGAATGATTGTGTAAAACAGGCCTTGTCTTCAACGGAAAAAAATTAAAACTGAAACATATTCGCATTTAGTTATCCGGTTTGTCATGTCAAATTTACTCTTTTCTTATCGCACGTAGAGTGGGGCGTGTGTGCAAGCATATGCTGCTTGCCTTTATATTTAAAACAAATGGGACATGATAATGCCACAGTGTCACCACAGGGGGTAGAAGAGCAATAGAGGGTTATATGTGGGTGTACCCTGTCAGCTTCTGCGCGAAGATAAACACCTTGTTCATTTTGACGTGATAAATACGGAAGTACATTAAATTTTCGCCATGCACCGCCAGATGGATGCGCCATGTGGAGTGACGCGACACTAATTTGAGAGTGGACTTGATAAAAGCGATGGCTAGTTTGCGGTGGTAGTGGTGATGGTGAGAGTCTCGGTGCAGTTAATTCAATTGATATTCTTACTGTTGAACAGAATAACGAAAATAACGACGCAGCAGGGAGAAATCAGCAGCTTAGTGTGAGAAGGTTGAAACTCAATTGGATCGGTGAACAACCGAGTGTGTCGATTCCGGAAGATATGCGACCACAACCATAATTGAATGTTATTAGATGCTTCTCACACCCATTATAAGTTTCAGCCGAGGCGAGTGCTGACCTTTGGCAGATGTGAATCCGAATAGCGTGAGAAGAATTGGAAGAGCAGATATCATCAATTCATCCCCTTCCTGGCCAGGGAAATGTGACATTCACATATAATAAACCATTTACATGTAAACCATTTATTGCAATAAATGTCACACTAATCAAATTGTAACTATAAAGATAGGCTCATGGTCCCGCTCGCCAACCTGGCTAGCGACACTAGGCAAGTGAGAGCTGGTTTTGGGAGCTGTTCCAGCGACGCAACGGTCCAGCGGCAGTTGATTGATCTGTTTGACAAAGTGTCGCGTGATTAGACTGAACACATTTGTTTTCAGTTGAAGAACATGCTAGTTACGTACATTATATGCCACATTACGACGAAGAAAATGTTGCCAATTAGAAACAGAAATAAGACTTTAGTCAGTGTTGCTCTTATACTTGTAGTAACGTGTTACGCATTCATTCAAAAGGCTGAAACACTTCTCTAGTAAAATAAAAACAAAAACATCATCCCCATTGTGGAAAACGACCATTTGAGTGAGAAAAAAAGAAATAAAACAGCATTTGCACAAATCTGCAACAACACCTAGACCAGAGATAGAGACCACAGATTAACCTTTTTCTTTGAATATCAAATAAATAATGGTGCTGTGTGCTCTCAAAATTGCACTGCAAATTTGGTGTGTCTGTGGGTAAGAATGCGTTAAAATATTTGGAGTACGGTGGAAAGTGCGTTTGGTGTGTGTGTACTCCCCTTCAAAAGATGTAATAACATGCTACATAAGGCCCCTTTCAGATTAGTCAATTGTCGACAGTTGGCATTGAATTGGGAATAAAGTCTCCTTAGAAAATCTATAATCTTGATAAGTGTGGCAGGTAGATCAAATGATACCCATATTTCTGCTTATAAGTCCGGTCGTGTCGCGCTCTACTCACTTGCACATTGTACCAAATCAAATTATGTGTCGGCTATCGAATATCTCTTGGAAGCATACAATGTTTAATCCGCCGTTGATATTATATTCCAAATAACCAGACTCCAATGTAACCAAAGTTGGCCGAATAGACGCCGGATATGCCAATTTCAAGTGACGACGCGCAGCAGCTCAAAGATCGAATCGTGATTGATTCTTATAAAGTTTCATTTTGATGATACCCCTACTACCACCGCCCTGTCTCGCTTTTTCGTGACTGCTTACGTGGTAGATATTGCACCCGCTGCCAAAATGCATCAGAACGTCCGTTATAGTATGATGGAATGAGCAAGCAGAACCTCGCCCTCAACTAACTTGAGTTGAAGAAGTACATCGGAAGAGATCGATTTGTATGAATTAAGTTTTGTTTCTGTGATAGAACGAACACACACAAAAACGCCCCATTTTTTTGTTGAAACAAAGATAGGAAGGAATCGAATTAGGCCTGAGCCCAGTGGTGGGTCCCGTGGCGCCGAAATTCATTCACAGAAACATTTTTTGGTGTTTCAAGCCCCGTTGCACACTCTCTGCGCCGGGTGCCTTCGAAACTCGCGGTCAGCTTTGCGTACGTATAGATTAGATTGTCAATCCAATTACATGATGGCTTTAAGTATATAACTCGACACTAAACCAAAATTTCATTAACTTTGACTTGCCTAGACTGTCTCCCTCCCGCCGTACTTAATTTACGATGGATGGTGTAGTCAAGAATTATCGTCGTGACAAACAATAGGAAATGTGCTTAGGGGTTATGGTGGTCTTATGTCTTTGTTTTCTACTTTCACCCGACTAGCACGCGCGCACACACTGTCGTTGAATATATGAATTATTATTCGAATTGGATCACTGGACTAGAACTAAAAACTGGTGGATGAGGGTGGATGGATTGGGATGGTATGGTGGTACCGGACTCAGTGGTTGCGGTCTAGGCGACCAAAAGCGGCAAGCCGGTTTAAAACGATTAAAATGTACGACTCCGTCATGTTAAACCGTATCAAAGCCGTTCCTACAACCCAACAATCCAGGCATCTTTTCTTAATTTACTCTCTCACACACAAAAAAGAAGCTTTGTTTTTGATTTGGCTATCTATTTGCTTGTATTTGGACGATTTATACAGGAGAGCCGCAGAGCAGCTCATTTGCCTGGGTCTGAGAGCCGAGTTAGAAATAAATCACAGTCTTAGCACGGGCGCGTTTTATAAAAGCGATTAACTGCTTCTGATTCGGCACCGCACTGTCTCAATGCAATGTTTTCGATATTTTCTCAAAAAATAAATCTTTATTTATATGTTTTTCAAATGCGGGTCGACTTTCTATTCGATTCTTGAGCCTGCCTGTCGCCATGATCCGCGACCTAACTTTCATTCAACGAGGACAGATTTAATGCTAATCAGAAAACAACCAAATAATGTGCGTCCCGCCATCGCTGCCGCCATAGAACTTTGAATTCTATTTATTCCGAAAGGGGGAGAGCGACCCGGTCGAGGCACTTGAAGGACCAATATTCAAATTATGTTTGATTAGTCTCGTTTGTGTGACGTTGTTTTTGGTAAAAATGCCAGGGCCCGCGTTTATGTTGAGTTGATTTGAGTAAATTGTACTTTGATCTGACGTTAGTGCTTTTTACGCTCATTACCCTTACCTTTATGATCATATAGTAATATACGTTTATATTTTCCGTGTTTTAAATAGCAACTCAATCAAAACGAATAATAATTAAACCAGGGCCACCGCCGGAGTTCAAACGGCGACTCAGTCAAATATTAAATCACCCCGCTGCCCTTTGTTTGATTTGGTCGAAATAAGAACCCTGACCACACTTTTTGATTAATTCTAGCATTTTCAATTTTAACATGTCAATATATAGATATGCAGCATACACATAATGATACAGATAATTGATTTACGCCGCTCATCATTTGCTCATTTTCGCACCTAATCGACACTTTTCGATAAATTTCAATAATTCCAAAACCAATAATCTTGTCAAGTGGTCAAATGATGAAAATGACGCTCGTGACTGCGCCTGTTTCATGCAATTTAAAGAAACTTAATACAAATGCTCATTATAATGGTTTTTCGAACGCGACTGCGTCTGATCAGCGTGGTCATGGTGGAGTATAGGTTGAGCTTAGTGATATAGCAGTGTGAAATACTGTTTATTGGCTGGCGGCGAATAAAATTTTAATATTCAAGTGCGGATTAAGCCCGCCGGAGGGCGCAGTCGCCTGTTTAATACGCACACCGTGTGATTAAATCTACATTTGAGCCGAGGCCCAGCCCCTAGACGCGCTGAGTCCGCGTCAGCGTGGGATTGTATTATACGAGCAATACCGAATTAATGCTTGTTTACTAGGCACCTCAACGTTCTCTCATGTGAAGTCGAAATGCGGCAAACGAGAAAGAGAACAACGGATTAAGCCGCCATGTTTTATTTGAAAGAAATCAGCATGATCATAATTACACTAGAGCGGCCATATAATGAGAAAATGTTGCGACCGATAATATTGTCACTAATCCGCATTGCTATAATTTTTTTGACTTCGAAAATCAAACATGCGATTTCCTCTCATTCACATTTCAAAATTGACATAAAGAGCATTGATAAGACGACAAAATGCAGAATGGGGCTCCAAATTTGTGGTTTAGAATGTATTTGGAGCCAAAATGACGAGGGTAACAATTTTGGTCTGATGGCGGATTTGATACTGTCCCGCAATCGAGGTTAAACATTTGCTATAGTAACCGACGCCACCGAGCTCAGACATGCTTATGATAAATGCCGGGTTTCGAATAAGTATAATAGATGACGAATGGAGAGTAGAAATCAATATTTGATACAAATTACTGGTTTTATACTTCCGACTTTCGCATCAATGCATTCACTACTCTTTATGGTTTTATACTTTACTCTTGTCATTATCGTATTTGAACAATGCCTTTTCGTAATAATCAAGGCAAGACAGTCGCCGACTGGTAATGGCAAGCTTGTTAGATTTGGCATAGTGATAGGAAATCGCTATGTGACCCTGCGCATTGACCTATATGCATTTTGCAAGGCGAGATTCTCATCAAGCCGAACAAATAGTTTCGACGTTAATTACTTTTTTCGCGTCTTATTCTGCACCTCCTCCACCGCCACCACCACCATACCAACCTCACCATTGCCACTAATAGAGTGAAGAACACTCTTGAATCCTATTTTGTATTCATTTTCGACAATTGCCACTTTTATGTGGTTGCGCGTGCGATGTCTATTTCTTGGTGGTCTCGCGTTTTGGTGGCGGTGGTGGTGGGGGTGGTAGAGTAGTACTCGAACGGCGCGGTTGTTTGATCTAGATCACTCAAGAATGTAATGCTTAATTCGTGCCACTTATACACTATTTGAATATTCAGCTGCATTGCATCTATCTTTTGTTTCATATGTGCAGCTGACAATATATTTTGATTTATAACAGATAATTGTGATTTATCGCCGTCAACTCTATCGAAACAATACCCCCTCTTTGCAACACGATGCACCTGCATTGCTACGCGCGCGAGAAAATGGTGGTAGTAGTTGTAGTAGTAACCAATTAAACTTACAAATAGATTGTAAACGGCATCGTAGTATAGTTGTAGAGGCTCGGTGACACTGATACGAGACGTGTTCTTATCAACTCAACCTGATTGTAGTCATTTTGGCAAGCGTCTGCGCATTTGATTTCAAATCATCCACCAACCATTCATTATTAACCCTCGACTCAGTTTCAATGACGTTTGATATTGAAAACATGGAAAGATGGTGGTGGTGGTGACGGCAACCTCCCCAAATGGTGGCGGTGGTAATGGTAAGGCGATACGTTTTAATTATCAGAAACCCCTGATCTTAGACTCTCGTTTTGGCTGCCTGTCGCGTTATGCTTAACATTTTATAGCAATGATATGGGAACTAGACGAACAATCAAGTTTGGCCCCTTGTTTGGCCCAAAGGTGAATCAATTTATTTGAATCGGTGGCTTCAACTCGAAATGCCAACTTTATGTTACCCACAACCTTTTACTCAGATCAAATAATATAATTTACGCCGTCACCAAGACACACACAGACTGAGGCTCTTCGCTGCCTCTCTGATCCGATAATAAATGAACCAAAATGAAAATAGTGAATGCTAATTGAGTGATGATTAACACAAGAAAAGTTGAAAGATAAAAATGGCATTTTGTATATTAAATCATAAACAGAGTATTGCCTATCTCGGCAGTGTCTCTGGCACTCTGCAAATTTAATAGGATAACGATATCTCGCCTAAATTATTCCACACAAGCGCAAAAACCAGAATTTTATAAAGTAGATTCACACACGTGTAAATGATAGTGACCAGCGATATGCATTAAGAACTGCTTTAGAACAATGATGGAAACAAAACAAAGCAAGAAGAGCCAGGCTGGTTAAACAGAACGAGAGCCGCTTTCAATCAGTGGCCACAATTAGATTGAATGCGAGAACACACTACTAGACACTTTATTCTAATGATGGTGTTTAAATTCACACCGTGGTTTCAAACAATACCCAGTAATCGACGGACCCGGCTTGACGATCGCCTACCTAGTCAACTACGTTACGATTAATATTGGCAAGTGGGGGGACTGCCAATTTTCGAACGTCATTTTTTATCGTCCCTTTCTAAAAGTTACATGTGAGATTGAAATTACGTGTTTAGTTAACTCTCACTCGAGACAATCGATACTTTGACGGTTAATAATACATGTTTTAATATTAACAACGGTTCAGGCGTCGCTAGTGGTGTGTTTGGACGGTGATTTTATCATAATGAGCAATAAAGTTAAGCCAGCATAAAACCAATGAGCTTTCATGTTAGATAGTTATATATATATTTTCTGCTCGTTATTCGTCAGCCAACCATGTTAAATTAAATGTACTGGTGCTGGTCTCCTCACAAGCGCTTGGTCCGTCTCTATTAAACTTATTAGGGTTAATTAGCGACCGGAATCAAATTAAGACCAGAAAGAAAGTCCAGAATGCAGCAAACCGGCTTTTTTCTCGGATCGATAAAATCGGTGAGACCATAAACCAGCACTCTAATCAAACATATTTAATTAGTGCGAGTCTGGCAATGATATTCAAATTTCGACACAGCTAATTTTGGCGTCAACCAGTCAAAGACATGTTGGTTTAGATAGCGCAGGTATATGTATACCTAAGTACGTGCTCTTTGTCCAAATATAATATTAAAGGTTATATGTATGATTGACTTATTTATATCTCTGGTTTGGATAAGACACGAAACACATTTGTATACAAGTGGATCGACCTGGTACCCGGAGCACTAACATCAGAACAACTAACTTAACAACTGATAAACGAAACAGGGCTAAATATCGACGTGATCGCGGCTCAAAGATATCAAAAATAGGCTCACTTCAAACGAACGGGCCAAATCATGATTGAATACATATTAACGCGTTTTATGATGCGCATACTACAACTACGATTTCTACTTGGCGAAGCCGATGCGTCGTGTTCCCATCGTCAAGTTTTTGATGATGAAAGTTAAATAACGCCAGTCATTTGTCGAGCGGCGGCGAAAACACTAGTCATTACAAAAGAATCGGATGGCCGCCGTTTATTTGTAGCCCTCAATTTTGATTTATTGCCACCCCGATTATACCGTGGTGCCCTTTTTGTCGCGACGCGTAGAACTACAATAGTTAAGGACAAGAAGCAAGAAGAAGCGGGGGAGTTGGGAGTAGTACCACACGGATACACGTGTGGCATTATAGAATAAAATTAATCACGCCCAAATATCATGCGAATTCGATTTGCGGCCCGAGAGATTTCGGATCAAGATCTGCAGAGCCGCATTTGTGTGCTTATTTTTGGTGTGCGTCGTCGTCACTGGGGCGTCACAATCAACAGAACCTCTTTGCCTTCCGACTCGTATTAGACATGGACCATTGATTGTGTGTGTCTATGTGTGTGTGTGAGCGAAAAAAAGTCAAAATTTTAATTTTGACAAGTGATTACAAATTGCGCATAAGATAGTGACTACGGCCCTTGATAAGGATCAGAATCCGCTCACTCAGTGATATACACGGACTCGATATATGTGTGCTAGAATTAAAATGATGAACGTGGTATGGTGTAATATGTCGATGATGGTGTTTGATCAGAGACTGCATGGCGTGTTCTACCGCTTGACAAAATTAATCATTTGAAATATACATCACTCTTTTTAACTTGACTAAGCAAAAAACATAGCGAGTGATAGAGTAGTGAGCGTACTGGCGTTAATTATTCCCTCCTATTTCGCTTCTAAATTTCACTCGTAATAATTTCTCGATCGAGGAATTTGCGATGTCACGACGATTAATTGAAGCTACTTAATCTTACTTCACACCGATAACGGTAAACCTCTAACGTAAAAGAGTAAAAAACGTCGCAAGTTTTTTGATTTTTAAGTATTTTTTTATTTTGTTTTTATCGATAAGGTACATTCTGCACAATTTTCATTTTAAAAAGTATTTACATGATAGGTACATAAAGATACGGTTCGTGTTTGTGTTTAAAGTGGTTCAAGGGGGCGGTAAAATCGGCATAATTAAATATATTGTGTGGACACAAAGAGTGGTGGTGGTGGTGGTGTCAAAAGTGAACTTGTATGTCGCACAGAGTTAGGTACAATAGATAGTTTAGGAGCTAGAAGCTAGAATGTCGGTAACTTCAGTGAAAGAAGTGTCTAAAAATAAAAAGTAGAAAAATGCAGAATAAGTAGGCTAGGACAGTACTGCTTGAAGATGGGTGTCACCTAAGTAATGCTCGTTCGTGTGTGTATATCTTTCGTCGTTGTACAAGTCGTTTCTTTTTTTTGATAAAATTGGTGGAATTAATTTTCAGAAATTAAAAATTCTGATTTTGGGTCGGCCCACTGATCTGGTCCCGACCTAACCTCTCGATCGGTTTCGATTTAATTAATTAGGAATTTTTGATTCGACGCTCACATTTACTTCGGATGGTAAGTAAACGTCGCCACTTATCAGAGGCCTTATTGTATATATTAGAAGAAAAAATGCGGCTCTTAGAACAGAGTTCACCCCTCCGACGAAGGGGACGAAATGTGCGGTTTTTGTCTGTATGTATCCGTGTGTTCAATCATATAACTAACCATTCATTCTAATATGATATGAATACGTTTACGTTTTTAGTTTGACGCCCCTTCTCTCGGCAAGAATAGTGGTGTTTCGGTGGTGGTGGTGTTGTTGTACAAAAAAGCAGTTTTCAGTTTTGGCTTTCAACGGGCTCCGTTGGCTCCACGACGACGGTGCCATCTGTTGTCATTGGCTCGTCGACTTGGAGTTGGCTGCTCTCGTCATTTTGCGTCGTCGTCTCCTGGCTCTCCTTGATCGGACTGCTTGCGCCTTTTGGCTCGGCAAGTGCGGCAACTTTGGGCGTTGGCTCGGCGTAACCCTCGTCAGGCAACTTGGCGAAGAGGATGCCCTCGTACTGGACGCCGTTGACCTCGATTGACATGGTGATGGAGCCCGGGTTCGAGTCGTCATCTGGGTCGACATCTAAACAACGTTTTCGTTTAATTATTATTCAAAACCACACGTCGCATGCGCTAATGCATTAATTCGATTGAAACATAAATTATCTCGCTGCTATGGACCACTATTCCCATATTGAAATCGATTTGTCAAAATAATCCAAATCGACAAACAGGTTAAAACAAGATGGAAACTTTGTTTTAGAGCCGAGATTCATCATTTGTATATTGTCATGCTAATCATGTTTATGTCACTCAAAAACTACTTAGAGCATTACTAAGGTGCTTACCGTTAACATTAAGCTTTGCGCTCATATTGGCACCGGGGAATAATCGCGCCCCGAGTTCACCCAACGCGGCAATCTGTGCCTGATTGGGTGGCTGGGTTTTGGATGGAGATGGTGTTTGATTTGATGGTTGAGTGTTTTCCTTTGTCGGCGTCTTTGCCTCTTGCTGCTGATGTTGTTGTTGCTGCTGTTGTTGCTGCTGTTGGGCGGCAATGGCGGCCGTTGCCAATTTGTGTTGTTGCTGTATGTGAGCGGCCAGATGCGGTGGTAGACTGGTATCGTTCATCGGGGGCGAACGGGATCGTGGTGTCTCGGGGCGGGATGATGATTTCGGTGGGGTCGATGTCGCCGCCCGTTGCGCCGCCGCCGCTTGTGCGTTGGCTTGGAGTGCCTGTAGGGCCGCTGGGTTCATGCCTTGTGCATTGTTCATCATAGTACGCATGAACTTGGGCAAGGGGGACTCAGAATTGTCACCGTCTGGGTGTTCACGTTTGACGGGACTGGCGGCACCGCCGTTTTTGAGCAGGGCAAGTTGACTGGCTTGATGCTGGACGGCATTTTTCTGATTGGTGTTGAAATGAATAATGTGCAATTAATTTTCAATGTTTACCTTGGCTTGGTTTTGCATTGCTTCAAGTGCAACCATCGCCGCCATATGCTGTGCATTGGCTGCTTGCAACAATTGATGTTGTTGGGCAGCCATCAAACGTTCCTCTGGGCGAATATGTGGCACTATAAATAAGGATTAGAATAAGATTTATTTATCGACATTAATCAAATCACCAACCCGCGCGTTGTTGATCACTGCCCTCGCTGAAAAATCCCGGAATAGATAGAAAGTTAAATTTGGCTCTGAATTTATCGCCATCCATATTCAACGATGATCAGTTCTCTCACTAAGCTCGATTGAAAGAAAAAAACAGAGTGCGAAAACGACCATGACGGTCAAATTTCGCGTTATCCTCAAGGGCAGGTTGAGCATATAATGCATCAGCTCTCTCTCCCTTTTACAGCCCAAAAATGATGACGATGAGTCAAACGTTAACTATGGAGACTCTTGGTACGAACCAGTCACTAACAACGCACAGGTGATTAACAGCTATCAAACCAGTAGTACGTACCTCCATTGGGTAAACGCAGTCCATTGGGCAGCATCTGTCCGGCACCGGGCAAGCTGGGGAAGGCGGCCGGGTGCATGCCGGGGACGCCCTCGGGAAAGCCGTACGGATTGCCGTATGAAGGTCGACGCCCCTCGCGACGGTTACCGTCAATTGCAGCTTGAAGCTCGGCGGGGGAGGAGAGTTTTTCTTTTTCACACTCGTACGGGTACAAGTACTTCATGTATCTAAACAATTCAAGTTAAATTTCTACAATTCGAATTAACCAGTCACTTACTGTGTGCGAAGGGTGAATGCGGCTGATGTGATTGACGAGGGCAGATTGAGGCCTTTGGTGATCTCGCGCCAAATCTTCTTATTAATCACCTCCACCAGACCGCCACGTTCGACGACGAGCTTGTAGAGGCGGAAGAGATCGAGCACTTGCTTGGCCATGATTGGGATGCGCGAGACGGGTGTGCCTAGTAAGGAAGATAAGAGATTAGAAAACTGGCAATACTTGCTAAAATTATTAAAATATTTGAAAATCAATCGAATTCCAATCTCTTTGATCGACTCTGATTTGGAGTGGATGGCGGTGTGTGCTCTCTGCATTTTTGTGTTTTTCAGACGCGCGCCCGTCGTGACAAAGAAAGGGATGGAAACGCTGGAGCGGTGCATTTTATATAAACATGCCCCAACCCGTTTGATCACCCATTCCCGAGTGATTCTAATTCCGAAATAACGGCAGAAGATGGGCGGGGGTGAGACTTGACTTTTTTAATATCCAATTAGCCCAGGCTGATTTCATTATGATCGGCTCCGCGATTTCCGGTCACTAATTTCACTATTTATAGCCTCAAAATCGAATCGCGCTCGCCTAAAATATCATACAAATCCGTAGCCGTCTACCGCTGATTGAGAATCAAAATCATCACGTGATTCGATACTGAGATCGGCGCGTGCATGCGGATCGTCAATTAAGCGATCCCGCCGATATCTGGGAATCCATTTTATATAACTTCGACGTCGCAATGAACGAAACGAAAGAAGAAGAAGAAGAGGAGCTTGAGAAAAGCGGAAATGGATTGTTGATTATTTCCAAATTTGATTTTTCACGCCGACCCTCCGTAGAGCGCGTGAGCAGCAGAGGGGTGGATGGCGATTATTTTAGAGTGTTGCACCAAAAATCCATTATACAAGATTTGGAAATGTTTGAGAAAACAATTACACATCTTTACACCTGCGACTTTTTTTTGACGCTAAACCCCTTTTCTGGTGGTGCGCTAATCGACCACCGTGAAGATAAAAAGATCAGCCAGCCCAAAAAATACACTCGCCCCCAAACTCCATAAAAAAGAGAGATGAGTACTAAACACCAATACCAATGTTTGCATGTTCGCCTTCTTACCTCGTTTCTGCATAAATGTAAAGATTTCGTCCAGGAATTCCTTGCGCCCCGGCTCGTTGTCAATTTCGTATAGCTGAAATAAGGAACGTTTCTAACCTTTTCATTGAAAATTATATAAACCCGTGGTGATAATGTCAAAATCGCTTGATCAAAGTGCCGGCTTCTACTGTTTTTACGGAAATTGCATTACGTTGATCAAACACCCCCAAAAAGGTCAAATTAGAGGAAAACACATCCACATCCATACACACACACTTAGAGCGGCCAAGAAACAACATTTTCGCGTTCCAATGTGGCAAAAAACGGCGTTGGGCGAAATCGATTGAATAATGAATGAATGTCCATCAAATTATTGCCTAATTTGATCATCATTTATAATTCACGTCCGAATCAAGCCCTGATCAAGCCTTAGGTAGAGTTTGAATGACCAAAAACGTGCGGTCATTTCCATTGTTCGTTATTGAAAATGTCACATCATTTGACCCAATGGTTTAGGTCATTCAATAATAATCCTAAATCTTAGCTTCCTTTTCAGCGCTTCGATTCCAAACCGCACTAAAACCTCGCACGGCTCACTCTACCTCGCCACCCGCGTGATGAGTGAGTTGAGATTGATTTGATCAAATTTATCATTATAAGAGCAACTGCGTGTTTATTTAATCCCGATGAAAAAATCATCTCATCTGGGCTGGGCGCGCGGTGTGTGTATGGAAGTTGACATTGTCAAAACTTGTTTGTTCTAATCGTTAGGCGCGATATCTGATTTGTGCACTGGAATATAAATTCTATTTTGCCAGCGAGAATACCAGCTGAACTTTAATCGGAAAGTTGGTGTCTATCCTGGCTGTACATGATTGACAAGACGCAGTGTGTGATCCAAATCTTGAGTGTGGTAATGTAAACACCAAAACAAAAAAATCACAACATCCACACTCACCACCACCGCCACCACCACCAAGCCCAAATGGCAGTGTCATTTGGGTGGTGGAAATATATGATTTATTTGATATCAAAATCAGAAGCGTAAACAGACCAAAACACTTCCGGAAATGGGCAAAACATTTCAAGCATTTCCACTGGTCTTATAAAGTTTTGATTCATTAGCGGTTTTTGTTTACGTTTTGAGCGCTGATCTTGGCTCATTGATCGAACCCATCGAATCAATTATCGAAACCTCTTAACCCCCTACATTAGCCTGGTCTTGAGCGCGCGCGCATGTGTACTTATGCGAGGGTTGAAATGGAAATTTGGCAGCTTAATTGCTCGACCAGATATTATAATAATCAGTGGCACGGCTAATCATGGCTTCATTAGGACTGTTTTTTCGACAGAAAAAAAGAGCGCTCTGGTGGTTTCTTCTTCTCTTAATTAAGAATGATATTAATTAGCATTTTAATTGAGTGAAGCCATCACTACGACTTTATGCTGTGTGATACTCGCCCCTGTCTTCGACCTCAAACTCGAAATGTTCGATTTCACGCGAAATTAATCCCCTACTTTCACTTTTTTTGCAAACGGCCGAAAACCGTCTTCATCATCATCTCGTCGCTGGGGTCGGAAACAAGTTATAATAATTCATGTCAAATATATATATAATAACTGCATGAAACGCGGCGAGAAAAAGAAAGGGGGCTCGAGAAAGTTGGTTTCGGTTTGGTGGTTTTCGGCAAGGTTTAATGATGAACGCGTGGCGGTGGTCCGATATTAGGAAACAATATATAAAAACCGCAGTCGGTTTAACCCCCCGCATAGAAATGATTATGATATGTCTGTCGCACGCTGTTCCATTGCATTATATTATTAGGCTACAATTGTGGTGGTGGTGGTGTGTTGTTGTCAAAGAACAAAAATGCACGTAACTTTCAAAAACACTACTACGCACCACCACCGACACGACACCGCCACTTGATGATTAAGGAAACGTGAAGAACAAAAAAAAGAAAGATGAAAGAGTGGAGCCGGTACTTAAAATGGCGTGCCAAAAATGCATTTAGAGTACTCGATATGCGTTTGATAGACATTCCAATCGCATTATAAGCAACGTCTTGAATCTCACACTAGCTGATCTCGTAATTACGATTTCGGATGAAGAGCACATAAAGCTAGTCGTGATTATGTGAAAAAACGTCACTAATTTCCCGTTTTAGATCAGACTCTAATTGATGGCTTAGGCCCTTGATTGTCACGACGAAATGTATCAAACTGCTCCGACATCAAAGATGTGCTCTTTTTGATAATAATTACGATTTGGGATCATTGTGCTCATAAAAGTTAGGATTCAAGGATGTTATAATGCGCTGCCGTTCAACTCGGCGTCCGATTGTTTCCGGACAAAATGTCGATATTGTCTCTCGATCTCACTCAACTTATAATTAGTATTGTAGTGTGCCCAGGCCAATACTAAGTAAGTATCAAACAACTATATTAACACGGACATTCCTCTAGGGGGACGCGGGCGTTGTACCCGTTATACAGTAATCTGTTTTCGGCCGGCGTTATCATTTCAAGTAGCTATTTACCACCGAATCGAGATTATAGATATAAGTGGAGCCAAAAGTATCCGTATTCTGTATATCAAGTGAACATTTCCGAAAATGCATATTTTATTCCGCGTAAAACTTTTCATCAAGCCAAACGCGCACCCATTGATATCAAAGGGGCCATACACTGGCTGTGGCCACTCTAGTGTGTGTTATGTGTCAGTGGCCTGTCCATTCAGTATATTTTAATGAGGTTAGACATAAATCAAATTCGCCAGGCACGGACCTGTGCCTCGTGGTCAGATCAAACTAGCCTCAAGTCCTCAATTTCAACGTCAAATGTTCGTACCTGTTTAAATTGCTCCTCAAACGTCCAGTCTTGTTGATTATTGCCATCGCCATTGGTCGAGCCTGTACCCGTTTGCTCGCCATTTCCCGTCGCACCACCGGCACCCCGTGCATCACCAGACGCAGCGCCCGGGGTTGATGGGGAGGAGCGCTCGCCCGGGGAGCGACCCTTTGAGGTGGAGGAGGAAGCGAATGAGTTGTTTTGTGACTGCATGTGAAGCCGTTTCTGGGCTTCAGCGGCAATGGCCTGGACTGATCGCTGAAAAAATGGGGTTGAAAATGATTCTCGGCTTTTGAGATTATCCCTAATCATCTACCGCCGTACGACTCTAATACTTTGTCTCGGATTAATATCGCCCCGCTGATTAAACTTTACTGTTAATTGTAAGCTTATGTCACAAGACTAATCATCGCCACTGGAGTCTTTGTCTTTTTTGCGCATAAAACTTTAAGTTAATAAATCAAGTTATATTGACAGTAAACATCAAGCTGAGTGAGCCAATATTGGCGTCGCCACTTGAATCCGATGTAAGATCAGCTAATCATCAAAAATAATAAGATCAAGACCGGCAGAATCATGGAGTTCACATAAAACCCAACATCAAACGACATTTAATCAAATTTATATGTAATTACGTATCATCGTTTGATCACAATGTCTTTTTATTGTTGAGTTGAATCTGACTTTGATCTGGTCTATCGTATAAAAATTCTCTCATCATCTATTTTACCTGTGCCATTTGCTGATGCTGCAACATTGCCAATTCACGGACGCCCTGGGGCAAGTTTGATGCATCGAAGTTGGGCAGTCCCGTTGGCAAACCACCGGCGGCGGCGGCAGCAGCGAAATTTGGTGGGAAGTTGGGCATGCTGAAATTGGGCATAGGCAGTTTGTTGGCTTCGTTAGCGATCTCCTCGACCTCGTCGTCTTTATTTTCTTTGTCGTCTTCACCGGAACTGTTTGGGCTGAAGAAATGGTGGGTTTAGTAAAACAGCGATCGAGTCGTTCATCTACCTATTCTGTCTATCGGGCAATCCCGATTGTGCTGCTTGTTGCGTTTGATCAGCTGGTTTGCGGAGTGCTTGCATTGCTTGGTGTAATTGCGCTTGCTGCTCAATCATGCGTTGACGTTGGAGTGATTCCATTACACTGTCGAGTTTTGTATTGTTAATGCCTGGCAAGCTTGAGATCATCGACGTAGTTCCCTGGGCCTGAACTAACTATTAGAGTCAAATATATTAAAAATGCATCAATTCACTACTCGGGTATTAGTCTAGCCAAATATAAATGGATAATTCTGGTTTAATTTGGGTTTTTCATGTTTTAAGCCCGAGGGCAAAGTCACCGAATTCCGCGGCCACAACATGATTCGGGTGGATAATATCGACGAATTAAAGACTTCATTAGAAAAACAGTAGTGTTACATCGCTCGGTATTGATCCCTCCCGTTTTTCTCCGAGACTGATTTTCCGGTTTTTCTGTGTTGTGACATGATGGGGCAAGATCAAAAGGTCAATGGCTAGCGGGTTCAAAACAGAAAACACAGAAACTTAATGAAAAATCAACATTGCCAATTATAAATTAATTAAACGCGAGTGACAAACTTTGGAAACATCTCTCGCTTTCTCCTCCTGTTGTTTGATCTTTGCCGATGATATTTGGCCACATAATGAAGACCGATTGATCCTAATCCTATATATGTTTGCGTGTGTTTCCAGCCTAATAAAAACCAAATAACTAAGCATATTTCGTATTTGTGGAAGCAGTACTCTGCACTCTTGAACATACAAAAAGACCCGTGCACCACGGGGGGACGAACCTGTTGAACATCGCTCTGTCGATCTCTATATAGTTAATTTCTTTAACAGTCGTCCTGGGTGTAATGCACGACTACTGCTACTGCCACTGTGTGAGCTAGTTGTGAGTTGCAGATTTAGAATTTGATTTTAGTATTTGAGATTAGTAAGTAGAGATTTAAGTCTTCACTTTTTTTGAATAAAAGATATAAAAATCATCTCTCACCATGTTCTCAAGACGAGACATGCCAAGAAAATGTTTGATTACCATACTGGGCGGTCCAGTAGTAGTAAGGTAGTACTCTTCTCGTCTCGTTTGATTTTATATATAAGGAGTTAATCCCCAATAACCAAATTGAGAGCGCTTAAACTAGCCATTTTAACATGACTTGAAACAGCTGATTCGCTTCCGATCATTGGGCATAATAATACCCCCACGGGGCAAACACGTCGACTATGGCCAATGTTATTGATTTTTGTCGTTGTTTTTTAATATAAACTTATAAATGCCTGTTCTAGCATGCGCGTTGTTGCATCTCGGGGATACGCACACACACACATACACAGAAGGGCGCGAAAGAAGAGTGAATTCCCAACACTATACAACCACGAGTAAGTCTAGTCACCCTCTGATCGGGCCGCCCCTCTCAATTTCGACACGAACAGGCTAATTTATTTGATGTCAAAAGTATTTGAAAAGATTAAATCATACTACCCGAGAGAGAGACGCGAGAAATAGATCTTACATATTATTACTTACATGGGGCATGCTATTCAGCATGAATTGTTGTGTGTCGACTGTTTGGTGGCTCTTGTTTTTGGTGATGTAGGTCCTCTTCGAAGTTTATAGTTTTGTTTTTATTTATTTCTCTGTCAATTTGTATGTGTGGTTCTCTCTCTGTGTGTGTCGTATCAAAAATGTTTCTTCAATGTTGGTTTTTACTTCAGATTAATGTATTTTTTGGTGAAGAAAATATATTTCTCACACCAGAGGCGTATGCTCTTTTTGGTTGATGATTTCAAGTGATGTGGAGGATCCCCCACCCGTATGTGTGTGTGTGATGATGATGATGTAGACACACACGCTAATATCGCGCTAAAGGTGCGCTATGTGAGATTTCTCTCTCTTTCTCGGATGAACAAACCTTTAGGCTTCTTCAGAATCTGCCTCCGAACTGGGTAGACAATGGCGGTCCGCGAGCGCTACCCTTTTTTCATGAACGGAGCAAAGAGGCAAAATGTGAAATCAACCTCCATGTCCTTGCAAGCTCAATTTTGTCATCGGATTGTGTATAGTACTACTCGCTTCACCTCTAGCTCGGTGCCTAGTATAAAAATGATCATGCAAATCATTTTGGTGGTGGAGCACACTCGAATGAAAAGAAACACCGAGAGCGTCACCAAGTGGAATCGGCCAATCGTTATATCAAACCCCATATTTTCGGGCATTATGGCCAACCCATACCCGACCAGATGATCCCGTCCATATTTCGTCGCATGTGATTGATCTCACCCAAATGTGTGTCAAATCAGATCATTATCAGAGTGCGTGGCGAGAGAGGAAAGACACAATGAGCGTAATAAAAACGTCATTTGTTATCAATCAGATGGAAAGAAGTTGCACAAAGGGATCCTTTTGTTCGCATCATTCAGATCTATCAAATATGTGCCCAATACCTAGGCGCCACTTTTTGGCGGTGTCTCTCGCCAAAGTATAGATATCATTTCGCTTATCAATAAATTAATGAACGACCTTGTATAAATGGTATTATTAACCTTGAGTTAATTAATTTAATGAACAGAGCCCCACGGCATTGATTACTGGGGTCACATCAATGTCATCACTTGTGCATATCAGAAAATTAAGTTTGCAATCTTGGAAAGTGAGAATTAATTACTGTACAACTTCTCACATCACCTCAAATACGTTTGATTTAGTCGAGACAACAACATTTCTCGTGATCTCTATTCATGGGAACGTAATTAACTATAAAAAGCACGTACGGGAGAGAGGTGGGAGGGACGAGTTTTGATCTTTGATAATTATAGAATAACCCCGGATATCGGCCACGTAAAATATTTGTCAATGCTCATTAAGGATTCAAGAAAAAGTTCGAGCTCTAGAACTGATTTTTCGTTTTGATTTTTTCTTTCCGCTTCCGGATCGAACTAAATGGGGCTCCCGTGTGCGACGAATGATAAAAGCCGTCGTGTCAAAGGTCGATCGTCATGATTTCTTTAGTCGTGTGTATGTGGATCAAACACGTTAGGGCAAAGTGGCTAGCCAATTGATCAAAATGTCAATTTACAACGGGAGTTAGTAAGTAGTGAGATTGGTGAGAGTTATACGTAGTAAATGATTTCGACATATATACGAGACCAAGGTTACTTTTAAAAGCGGTATTCATAATTATGCTTTGATTTGATATCTATAAAACCGGGCCGGATGAGAGTGGCATTATCAAAAATGACAAGTTAATTTTACCCCTGCTCTGCTGTTTAGTTGATATTACTAGCTATTAGAGCCTGGCACCATCATATCATGGCGACGCTTCAAAAATCATCAAATTAACGTTAATATGATGTGGTGGTGCCGGATTAGGCGACCATCTCTTTATAGTGTGAATAAGTATCAGCACTTCATATCTATCGTTCCAGCCTTAACCCCTATCAACTGCCACGAAGATGAAAACTTATTTATAACTATTTGATAAATAAACGGTTTTTGATTCCCGCCGCCGCCACTACTCAATCAATCATGCTATCCATGGCCAGGGCGGAATGAAATCGGTCAACTTAGCATGATACAACCACACGTCTCAAATAAGACACCCTGTTTTCCGGTAATACTTATATAATGTTATCTTATCGGGTAACTAGGTCCCTTTATTACAGTCAATATTCAAATCGGCCCATTGCGTCTAGTTAGAAAAGATGATGAGGCTGGGTTAGGCGAGTAGGTGGTGGTGGTGGTGAGAAGTAAAAAGACTCTCAGTCTAGTCCCAATCTCAACGTTCAAACCAAAGTAGACTCTAAGACGCTCAAGATGCAGCTGCGCGGAACCCGGCGTTTCCGGTCATTCCCTTCTTCAGTGCTCTGTGACAACGGTGTGAAGAGCGAAACGTGGTGTTCGACATTTCATGTCTCGCTTGTATTATGGTTCACTCGCTTGATCACAAATGGACCATTTCTTGTGATTAATAATGATTAGACGCTTAGTAGTAATTGTAACATGAGTTTCTGCCCGGTGCATCTGGTCGATGGCGAACAAAGCAGCATTGATAAAGTCGAAGAAGGCATGAAAATCATGAAAACGTCAAATTGGTGACGAATTAGTCTAAATTATTCAGAATCCACACATGTGTGTGTGCATTGGTTGTGACCAACGGGCACTTCAATACTTTTTTATGGGTGCGGCTTATTTATCAATCTTTTATGATGCACAAAACCATTTGTCCAATTTTGGTCGCTCCCCGTGTTGTTGCTTGGCCACGAGACTACTACTACTACTTTGACTACTACTTCGAAATCAGCTGACCCCCAATAAAACAAATCGTGGAATTGAATATTGCATACATCCATACACTTGCACATACCCACTGGCCGACCATATAAACCCGATTATCAAAGCAGGTGAAACATCAATTTAATTTGATCGATCCAAACGTGGTAGAAGTTTGCCCTGTGGGCAGGCATGAAGAAGGAGATAAATGTATTGAAAACAGGTTCGACTCAATCCTATTAAAATATGCAATTTGTCACACATACACGCATTTACTTTGCCCAATTAGATTTTCATTTCATATTGGATACGGTTTACCTATAATACAATGGAGTGGGGTCGGTCACGTGCTGATGGTGACGGGTAGCCAGAGTGGGAGATGTGTTAATGATTTCAGGTATTTTTCATGCTTCTTGCAAATATTCTATTCAGCCAGAGCCCACCCGAAAATGAATGGCCGACACTAATTGCCGATGTAAATTAACGCTTTCACAAACACAATAAGCTAATTACTGCACCAAGAATGTAAAGTAGATCGATTGATGTTTCGAATGTTGCTACACTCTGTGTTTTAACGCCCTTTGTGATATTGCGCTGTGATGATCACATTCCGCTTGTACGTGCAGCTATTTTTAAATTTGATAGAAAACGATGCAGAAATTAATTTAGTAGTGGTTTTAGTGGTCTCGCTCTGGCGGCTCACTTGTTAGAAGTGCAGATGCATATATTCTACCATTGCACACACTATGCACTCCAAAGCTACTTATCAAATTATAAAAAACAACAATTCTATAATCGAATTAGCCAACTGATCAAAGGGGGATAAGCTAATTGTGATACCAAATAAATTACGAGTTCAGAGTGAGCCCTTGAGCACACAACAATCCGGCACATGCCGCATGGCTGTTTTCAGTTCCTTATTTTGAATCAACAACATCAAATTTGAAAAAGCAAAAATCAGCAGGCATTCGACACAAACCAAATGGATTAGGACGGATCTATTTGATAATTACAGGCCCCGTGTGTGTGTTAGACAATGTGTTCGTCGTCGTCGGTCGAATCAATAATCAGATGCATAATACAACTTTAGTCCCTTCCGGGCGACTAACTCTAAAGAATTGGGTTCAACTCAGCCAAGAAAAAGAAACACAGAAAAGACGGATTAGGCTTAGACAGAATGAGCCAGCGGTAGTTATGGGGGGAAAATTGCAATTATAATTTCTTTCCACCATATTGCACATTCATCACACATCCACGGACTTAGACTGGGTCGGAGTGATTCAATTTTAATAATGGAACACACGTCGACCAGAGAATGGAGGGCTCGACACCTTCCATTGATCGATTAAGTACGTTGTGAGAACTAATGTCTTACTCGTCTTGGTGCTAGTCTGTCAAACAAGTAGATGAACTTTACAATCCCGTACGAATCGCGTGAACATCTGTGAATTTAGGCCGTACTAATTCCGGTATCATTTTAATACCCAGGCAGAGGCGTAGCAACGCGAAGTTTTTATAATTGAGGTTAAGATAGGCTAATGCAATAAATGTTCATTGGTGTTGTTAACACCTTCGATGCAGTGAAGAAGAAGAGAAAGAAAGATAATCATTTACTCGATATCGTTAGATTAGTAGCGGCGTGTCTTTTTCTACAACTACACACAGGGCAAGCGCGAGAACGTTCATGTTGTACACACTACTATAGCACAGAGCGCAGAGTAGATTAATCGTGCGGCAGCGCCATCATGCGGGCTTAATTTCTTTTTTATATTAAATTCATTTTTCAATGTGATACTGCCCACTATACACTCACACTCGCACGCACACACACTAGCACTATGCTCAGCATCCAATCAAAAACGGCACTTGATACGTGGCCGATGAATTGTAATATAAAATGCAGTAGGGTTTGCGAAAAAAAACAATAACTCTAATCCTTGATTTGATTAGAGACGAAACGAATTAATTTTATTCAAGTGCCGGAAATCCAGACTCAGATAGATAGATCTCGCCTCTTTTTTCGCCGCCCAACCGATTTGTGGTTTTGATTGGGTGGCAGCGGGCTTTAACATTTTCATCTATTGGATTATTGAGCTGGAACAATCTGTTTGAAAAAGTTTGAAATTTGGCGGAAGTCAACCGGATGGTCGGCGCCAATATGTGTGATGGCTTTAGTCAGACTTGAATGTAAGATCACATCATCACAGTGCGGTCAACGGATTTTGATATTTCTAACACGCACAACTACAACAACTAGCGCATAGTGTATAGTCCCGATGTGTGAATAATGCATGACAAAGTCTATATGGTGTTGAAGTAGGCAAGCCATTAATTTTTGGTTTGGAAAACCAGTGACTACTTGTTTATACTACTCAATAAAGGGTACAATATGCATTTGGGCATGTTCGGGTGGATTTCTCGTTTGGCCGCTACTTCTAAAGCGCAAATTAGTTGTGTACCAATAACAAATAAGCAAGCCGCCAAATAGCACTGCTATTTTCTAATACTTACTTCCGGCCTCAACCCTAAGTGTATATCCGCCTTTAAATTAGGGTTTAGTGATCCAAACTTTGATTTGATTTTTTTGGCTCTACATTTCCCGAACAAGTCGCTCGAATCGAGGCGATTGATAACGTGCTTCTGATGGATTAATCAATCTGATTCGGTAGATTATTTAATTAGTACCCGCCTTCCCCTTTCGCAAACTTGCTTCCGGTGTAAAGTTACTAACAATAGTGTGGCCATACATATGCACGTTTGGCTTTATGCAATTTGCGTGCATATCCACCGTTTGGCAACACTCAACGCGAAATCACACACATATATCGCCTTTCAGCTCCCTTATTTCTTGTTTTAGCTAATGATGATAGTGATATGTCGAAATGCGTGAAATCAGCTTGCCAATCAAGTTCGAACGAAACAATTCTTTTTAGTTCTAGTTTTTAAACATCGTCCATAGACTGCGCTCATAATGGTGTTGCCCCTCCGTGACTGTGCCAACCGTGACTATAACCATTTATTTTGATCAAAACTCGATCATGAGCCGGATTGGCGGGCGGCACTGGCGGGCGGCATCGTCAGTTTTTAATCATTTTTCGAAAAACGTAAGAAAAAAACGTTTATTTGTCGTTGTGTTTTTGATTTAGTAGTATGTGGCCTGTTTAAGTCATGTTTTGTTGTTTATCGATGGCCAAGGATCAGACGCAGTCAACTAGTCGGGTCGGTGGTATAATATGGCCCTCGGACGAAAAATTGCCCAAGACAGCACGAGAAAAATATTAAGTGACAAAAAATGATGAATTAGTAGTGGCAAATAAGGTCTACATCATAATTATCTTGAAAATGCATGGGATAGTGTTTTATCAAGGAGGGGCCGAGCCTAGAATTATATGCAATGACGATTGTTGTTCTTCAACAATATTGATATCAAGTGGATCTTGAATAGAGTATAAAAAGTGGTTGATGAATATGTTACAAATGATTCTATACATCACTCACACCACCACTACGCCAGCGGGACTCTTCGTTCGACGATGGGCGTATGCTTTTGTAGTTTCATTATTAAAATCATATTTTGGCACAGCAGCACGCACGCATAAGGACAAGGCGCGAAAGAAAGTGGTGTTGAAGTAAGTGTTGGAAATATAATGATATTCATAAATGTGTCCAGTTTGAGCGGTTTATATATGATAATGTCAAAAAGAGAGGGACCGTCTTGTGTGTGTGTATGTGTGGGACCTGCCCTTTTGTGTTATATTATTTTAGTTTTCGAGCGTTGTTTTTTATCACACACAACACAATCGAAAATATATTCGAGTATACCAAGCCCTACTCGATGTGCCTGTGCGCACACACCTTCCAAAATGTCGCCCTAATTTGATTTTGTTGAGAAATTTGATTTTGCCAAGGATAGAATAGGGAAGAATGTGCATTGTACATTACAATCTAACCAAATAATACATACAGCTGATTTTGATGCGAATCTGTTCTGTTATCAAATTAAAACCTGACGAAGAAGCCACAAACGGGTACGGGGCGATATTATTTAAGGTCAATGATCACATCAAACAAGCGCCCACTTTTGTACTATTTCACTTCATTTGAATAATAATCTCCATATCAAACGTGGTGGTGGAGAGATGAGCTGGGGCGGAAATGCACTCGTGACATAAAAATTTCCCCTATCAAGTGGAACTACTTCCACTCTACCACGGCAATGATCAAACCGATTGTGTTAACAGGGTCGACACCCCAAAAAACCACTCGAATAAGCGAATTGTTTCTTTTATTGGAAACAGGGGTGTAACTGTGTATTGTTAATTGAATCTATATGGCTGATACTCATACGATTAAATATGTACGAGATATGTTTGGAAAGATTGCCTTAGCAAGTGGCTAATACTTTTCTTGTTTTCTCAATTGACGAGAAAATTAAAATACAATGAGCCGATCATATACCATACTAAATATACAAAAGAAAAAACCTAACCCGTTGCTGCTCGTTGTTTTTTGCTTAGTTCGTTTGGCCCGTTATAATTCAAACAATTAGTGCGCAACACAAGTGAAGCTTTTTTGCTTGTCTGCCAAATCAAACTAATCAAATTCATGTCACACCTAATTGTCTCGTACATTTGGACGCTGCCAGTGAAGCGAAGGGGGTGGTGCTTGTTAAATGCTGATGACGGCAGTGCTGACATATATTTGAAGTTTTGTTTATGAATTAAAAAAGTACTAAATTGCTCGTACCACTGGCCCGCACGGTACTACTCAACCTCTTGAATCTAAAACAAATACTCGAAATCGAATGATGATGTGTGGTGGTAGTAGTCGGTGGTGGTGGTGCTTAAGTGGCCTCTGATTTGTTTATTATTAAATCGAAGTGAATCAATTAGAGTACTTTTGTTAATGATTATAGTTTCATTACAACCTTTTCACCCCAAACCCATACAACAAAATGATAGGGTCACTGACCATCTAGATAAGGTTGAATCTAAATGAGTAAATATTTGCCTCTAAGTATGTTTTGTCAAACCATCGTTTAGCGAAATAGATAAGAAGAAAGCACACAAATCACATTTCCAAGATGTGTGGCGTGGATTGACGCGCGCGAATCAAGCTGTTTCTGCATGGTTGTTCAATAATGATTGTTATCAGTATCACCCCTTCCCTCAATTTCCGTATTGGTTCATGTGTCGCAAAAAGTAGACGAAACAAAATCTGTGTAAATTAGTACCTAAACATTGCTAGGTGCCAAGTATTCACGACAATGGCACTACACGCTAATCTTTCAAGGGGGTGGAGCAGAGAGTGGATAATTTATCTTATATACGAAACCATATTGAGTTTGACGGGGTGCGGAATGTCCCAGCTAGCTTATTACACTCTCGTGATAAAACATACTAATGGCCGATAAGCTAATTTGACGACAAATGGTAATTTGCTCTGGTGTGTCGGTGGTGTGGAGAAGTAAACCATGAGTATGTGAATATCAAGCTCAGCTGCTTAATTGGCACGTAATGTTGCGTTCTATGTGTCGACTGGAATGTCTTGACCAGCAAGTTGAAAGGGCTCCTTTGAAAAAAATAATCTTGATTTGATGTTATGAAAATACTCGACACATATTTGCCTCGTGCATGCTTAATTTTGTTGACCCCCGCCGCTTTCAAACAATACCCACTTGCATCACGCAGTTGAAATGAGAAAAATAAATTGGGCGAAAATGCAAATGAACAATATCTAGTCACATATACACTCGACACTGCAGCCTCGGCACCACTGCTGCTTATAAATGTATAATTGGAAAGTCTCGTACTTCTCAAGATTTCCCATTAGTTGGTACTCAACGCTCTAATTATGCCCTGGCGAGTGTGGTAAGTAGTGGATGGCCGCGGCAAATTGATATTTAAATATATTATTGAATAAAAATTCAAGAGTTCAAAAGTATACTGCATCCTTAAGTGCGGGGTGGCGTCGAAACAAACTCCACGCCGACCAGTAGTCTACTATAAGCGGTACGTATACATACGGGATCGATAAAGCAACACTTGAGCCCACTTTCGGTGCTTGTGCAATCAAACTAATAATTGGCATTTTGTAGTAGTCGGCCAACTTGAAACATTAGTTTTTTTGAAACGTCGAAGAACACGCCCCGCCCCAGCGACGTTCTCGCACCAGGTCCATGACCTATCATTATCGATAAATCAAGAAAAGGGGAACAACTGCAAAGTGGGGGTGGATGGCATTCAATTAAGTACAGCGTTTGAAGTTTCAAGAAGTCAAATGATTGATTCCTATGTGGCTTATCTGTTTAAGCTTATTGCATACATAATTACCAAATCGATGATAACATACAAAAACGGCGACGGGACTCTGTCATTTTTTGATTTAAACTACACACACGCCCCACACATGCCAATCGTTGACTCTGATATTCATCAGCAATTGACAGATGAAAGTGAATCGCAATAAAAATTTATTCCAACAGGAAATTACTAAATTTTTATCTTTGCCGTTCTCGCGGTAAGGGTTGTAGTCGTACCCTCACTAGTTACCACAGCCTAACCTGAATTCACCACCAAACCCCCATCTAGGGTGACAGGCGGTCTTGAGTACACACAAGTTTAAATTTATAATGCAGATTATACATGTCAAATCACTGAAACCACACATAGAGCCACTCACCACCACTCCCCTAATATATCGACAAATATAAATGCAAAAGCTGCTTGTTAACACTTATCACCAAACATTGAAGTCGAAGAGTGCATTAATATTTTTTAATGAAAAAAATCGCGTCACCAGCAAACCAATTGACGGCACTTGACTGGGTGCCGAGGAGAAGAGATGGCATCATTGGCGTGGTGCGTCTCTCCACCCGCTGAATAAAAATTATAGAACATGTTCGTTCGCGCCTCTGCCTTTCACACATACCCCTATTGCTGATGCTGCTGCAATTAGACCTACTAACAGCTCAATTTGCCAAAACCATGTTCGCCTAGATAACACTAATTGAAAGACGCGTTTTAAATTGACACTTGGTTAAATGTGTTAATATCGATGAGCCCTAGTTGGATTCTAATTACGATAGTGATCACACAATACTTACCAACGTTAATTCATATCATTGGCATGCTCAGGAGCCCACTTGATCCGTCTATTATTAGACAAGAATGAAGAAGCCCTTGATGATCTGGAGTCAAAATGGGTACTCTTGCCTAGCGTCGCGTCGTATAAAATATACACTGGTACTGAAATCAAATGCCGGAAGATTTGCATGTAAGTCAACATCCTATTTTGGCAACCCGGCTTGTAAATGTTTGAGATATATATATTGAGAAGTGCCTAGTCACAATCTATAAAAAGGTCGCGACACAGCCATAACATACGTGATTTCGTAAAAATGCAGATTTCCGTTATTTGTTTAATGCATGTTTCCTAAGCACAAACAAACCTTTGTGTGTCTGATTGAATTGTGGGCCAATTTGACCTTCTTGTGTATACATATATTTCCCGTAGCACCACCACCACCAAAACCATCAACATCGACGCAAAATGATAAATCTTGAATAAATAATTTGGTATTTACGAGTCTGGGTTGGCGACCGCAAATATATTAACCCTGGAATTTATTCAAATATGCATCAACAATAGCGAATTGTTACTAATTGAGTATAAACATGGGCCGAGCCAGTGACCTTTTTGGCCATTATCACATGCGCCAGGGTCGCGCAAAAACGCCAAAGTCCAGCTCAATTATTGGTGTGTTTTTTTCGAAAAATCACATCTGGATGAGATTAGAGTTGCATTTTAGTTATCGACTACTAAAATGAGTTCCTACGATGTCTGACCCCGGCGAACTCATTGAAAAAGTGAGTACGCAGTATCTGTGGTTGACAATGATAATTACGTTATCATTAGGGGGCCTATGGTATTGGATGTTGCTCCAAATGGTCGTATTAGTATATAAATAACGAGATTAGCAATGGCACCTTTATGCCGAAGCCGAAAAAGGTCAAGTGGACGGTATATCGATAATAGAATGAGTGATGGGAGTGTAAAATGGTAAAGGAATTCAAAGTTTGGCGCTTTGATCACCTTTTGACTAGGTTTGGCTGGACAAATATGTGAGATTTATATCTCGTTTAAAATACAATAGCAACTGTCCGGTGGTGGTGATGACTTTATTAGTTAACCACTACCACCCGGTTGTAATGCGTGGTGATGTTGATAAAACGACATTTTTAGGGCTGTTTGATCTGACTCGACTCGGCCCCCCAACAGATCCGGTCACAGCATCGAGCGCGGGGGAGTGCACTTTCTATACGTTAACGGAGTAGTAAGGGCAGTGTAGTGACACATAAAATCACAGACATTGACACTAAGCTGATTAAAGCCACTGCGTGATCGTGTCGATCTAGCCTCTGTATTGAGTTGTTTAGAGTGTTACCAGTCAAAAGCGGGAGACATGATCAAGTATGATCACTTTGCCAGTTCAAAACCTCGAAAAGGATAAACACATTTTGACACTAACAGTCTAATTCGACATCTTATAAATGGCCCAAATGGCGGGTGAAATAAACATAATTCATTCTTGTGCTTCGTTTCGGCTGACTATAATTGGTATATACGTCTGGTCAATATATACGTTGGTATGAGACTAAGCCAAACAACACGAACAGACCTGATATGTATAGATTAGTCAGTGTGCCATTTTTACGAATAATTCGCCCTTTTTACGTTTCGCTGCTGGAGATTGAAACATATATAAATATGCAAATTACTAATGTCAGATTAACGATATTCGATGATTTGACGCATGACACCGTTGTTTGAAAGAAGCGGAATTTCCAACCATAAACACCACCATCACCGCGGCATTGTCTACCTGGCAATTCAATTATACTCATCAAATTATATCAACTGTATCGTAAAGAAAATTATGCCTAAATATGACAAGCTACGCATTTGACGTCCATTTTCCCGCTGATCAAACAATCACACCACCACCACCACCCTCACCACCAACAACAACTTCTCTGGTGGCCCATCAACAAGTGACAAACAAACGATCTAATCATCGCATCAACAAGCAGCTGATTGCAATTTGCAGTCGTGCCGGAAGTACCACGTGTGGTGTGAATGTTAACAAATCAACTAAATCAACCGTCAATTATACATTCTCTCACAAGCAACAGCACTCATTAAACCAATCCCCAAAGCCAATAACTGAGCTCTAATGTAATAAACTGCATCTTTTCATCACTCCCCACATCTGGTGGTCTCTCGGTTGTCGACTCGTGTAACCGGGTCGGTGAGAAAAACGATAGTGATTGTTTTTTGACGTTCCCACTTTTGAGGATGAAAATGGACGACAACAAGCGTCCTGACATTAAATCAGTGTGTGTGTGTGTGTGCGTGCACCTGAACAGACCGAATGCACATGCTCACCTGTGACCATCTTTCCAAAATACCATTCAAACGGCAGAATCAATAGAGATTAAGCCAAATGTAATCACTAGAACTTACACGGACGACGACATGACTTAGGAACAAAGGTGATTTCGACATGAACAGGACACATTGATGGCTATCTTATCATAATTTGGGAGAATAAATAAGAGAGTGGCTCAAATCCATCTGCTTATCACGTCTGTATATCAATGTATATTTGTCTGTTTGCGTTGACATACTCCACCTTTAGGCTAACAAACAAATAATGTCTTTTCCTGTGAGACTAATTCGACTAAGCGCGCATGATATCATTCTAATCTACGGTGTATACGTCAAAATAGTAGTAACAATATCAAAATTGCGTTTTATGCGCAGATACAAATGTTTCGGTGTTAAATTTCAAACGTTTCGAATTAACAAACGGGATTAGAGATACAAAATGATTAGCGCAAATCTAAGCATTTGACCATCTACGGATCACAATTGATTAAACCGACAGCAAGCCCTAACTTGATACGGCGGGGTTAATTCGAAATAAAAACACACACCACCACCACCATCACCGCACCAAAAATGATCTCTAATCCAGTATGTTGATAGAGCTAAGTAGTGATCATTTGAAGCTTCGCAACAACAGGAATCTACCATTTCAAAGACGTGTGCTCTTTAATAGACGATGTGTGTCACACAATTTAACTTGAAATTGAATACATTGCTTCGCGCCTCCTAACAATGAAAAATTATGTCTTGAAAAATCACACCTTTTTGGCCCTGTCGAGGGGTTGAATGAGGGGATGAGAACGTGTTTAATAAATTTCAAGTATGATTTATGACTACGGCGACGTTTATGATACGTGTGACTTTCAACGCTCAAATTCGAGCAAGAGTACATAACATTTATCTGCTATATTCTCACTGACCAAATAATAATTGCGTTAGAAGTATGCATCAACTGCTAGTCACCTAGTCCGTCATTTTATTGCGGCAAAGTGCTAATTTTTACGTTCAAATGCGTTAATCACAACGAAACAAACAAAAATATGAGTTTCGCTCTCACCTCAATATATCTAATAGATATTGACCATTTATTCCTTAGTGACGCGCTATACTTTAGTGGCGCCATCATGGCTGCCATGCCGCAGCGAAAACGACCGGTCAATTTGGCATTTTTGCGTTTATGAGATCTGAGTGAGCCGAAATTGTCATTATAAAAGCGTTAAAATACAACAAGATCATTCGACATTCCAGACCAATTATCTCCCCACCGCCACCACCACCACCACCACTACTACTACGACTTCACTGCCTAACGCACGGGACGTCGACGACGCTCGAGTCATTAATATCTGCAAGGTCAACAATTCAAATATATTTACCATTCTACCATTTTCGACCAAGCCCCCACCCCTTCTGCCATTAGTGCCACCATAAAGCCGCACCCTGAAAACACAACTACGCAAAGCTCATGACCAACCATGTCATTGATATAACAAGCAGCGTTCTTTTACA